>JAHKKF010396783.1:0-11330 GCA_019740295.1 Labeo calbasu | reverse complement strand
TTTAATATGAATAAACATTGCTCATAAACTGCTGCTGACATTCTCAAGTGAAATGAGTTGGGGTTTGGACCCGGAAACAGCGGTCGTTGGTGCGTTCGTTGGGCGCATTATGTCATTACTTAACAAGCCCATTGATCGGGCTGCCTCTGACGTGATACTCGCGTTATCCAATCAGAGTAAGCGAGCGTCACCTACTGGATGTTGCGTGCTTCTATAGCTGAAGGTAAAATGCTGAGAAAGAACGTCACCCATATTATTTTTTTTCGATTTTGTTTTTCACTGCACAACAGAACGAGCGCCAGGAGAGCCAAATGACAAGGTTGATTGTTTTTCTTCTCTAGTCATGTTTGATCCTGTGAGTCTCTGAGAGTTTTCATGTCACTGCTGTAAGAGCGGGCATAGCCATTTGTAAATTTTTTAAGTCTTGCTTCCGGTCTCATTCGCGTCCAGCTATTTTTGGCTGTTAAAAACAGCTGCTTTTTCTGCTTAAAGGAGAAGTCTACTTCCAGAACAAAAATGTAATGTACTCACCCCCTTGTCATCAAAGATGTTCATGTCTTTCTTTCTTTACAACCGCATTTGGGATCGCGTGAAGCCTCATTTAAACTGCATTTTGGAAGTTCAAAATCGGGGCACCATAGAAGTAAAAAAAAAAAAAATCCTGAAAAGTTTTCTTCAAAAAACATAATTTCTTCACGACTGAAGAAAGAAAGACATGAACATCTTGGATGACAAGGGGTGAGTACAATATCTGTCATTGCTGGAAGTGCACTTCTCCTTTAATGTTGAAAATTGGTGTGTCTTACCATATTATTTTAATGTTTTACCTTAATTATGAACACACTGGTTTCTAATTATTTCCCTATATACATTATTCCCCTAGTGTTTTCATATGTCACCAATCGGTCATATTAGTGGGTTTCACGGAACATAAACAATGCCACTGAACCAAACAAAACTTGCATATTTTGCTGATTATTGCTGCTGTAAATGGCCAATTATTGTCATGTTTTGGACTGTACTAATGGGTCAGACCGGGAAAAACATTTGGAACACTATAAACAGCCATAAGTTATAACAAATCAAGGAGAAGAGTGCAAAAAACTGAGGAACTGAAGGCGTTTGTGGTTGGCCAAACTGAACCAGGATTTCCAGGGCAAGAATCTTGACAACGTTTGTGTTTGTTCTTATCATTTCCAGTCAGGTTGGTGAAATATTAGGCTAATATCTTAATACTGCTTAGTACGTATCTTAACCACCTATTAACTTCAGTTTGTCAAAATACTGTGCCCAAGTCCTTCTCCATATGATTTAGCAGCTTTCACATTTTTTCCATGGGTTAGACAGCATAAATCAGCAGAACAGCACATTCAGTAGTACATTAACCATGCAATCCATGCTGTTGTTTACATTTGAGTATCACCAATATGGCTGTGCATTGAAGAATGAGGTGGATAAGGCTAAAAAAAAAAAAAAGTTGAAACTGCATTGATGTCTATGGTCTCCAGTGGTTTTAAATTCTTTTTTTCTCTCTGTTGCTTCTTTCTTCTGAGGAATACAAAACAGTTTTTTGTCCATACAATGACAGTAACAGGGGTCCAATGTTGTTTTAGCCAAAAGCATGCTAACATTTATAATGAAAATAAATCATTTCAGTTCTGTGACAACACAAAATATGAGCAAACTCACGTTCACAGCTGAGTCAAGATGTTTGGATAACAACATCTGTTCAATTCAGGTTTGGATCCTGCCTCATGTTAAGCTGCATCTGCTACCTTTATATCCAAAACTCTGTCTCAAGGGACAAAATAAATTTGTAATCATATTCAGATTCAGAATGACATCTGTTCTAGTTCTTCGTGTAAAATGGCTTTCAAATATGCTGCATGATTAAAATGTCTTTTCCAGTAATTTAGATCAAGTACTCAAATCAAACAGAGAATAATGACATCACAGCTTGTTTTCAAAAACATCATCTCTTTATTGACATCTTCAAAAGACCGTTTTTGCATTCGACTCTGTCCGAGTCGATGGTAAACTTCAGACAACAAGCAGAACCACCAAGTTACCTTCCTACTGCAACAACTACCGCACTGAACTGTTTGAGGGTTTGTACCTTTGTGTGTATTCTTTCTGAATGTGCCGGGAGAGCAACGTATTTCAGTCAATAAATGTTTCGCATTTACCTCTTCATGCATTTATGGCTATATTTAGATTGCACAGTCAAGGAAAAAATAATCTTGATTATTGTGCTTTTTTACTAAAGCAAAACTTTCTCAACCAAAAGTGAACATTTGAGTGGCCTCATGACTTGTCTATGTGCACATCTTCAACCGACTTCCATCAAAATAATCTTTTTCTCTTCGTAAGGCTTTCCTTTTCACTACAAGTGCAAAAACTCGGCAGTAAACAGATTTAACAGCTTTGATTCCCCTGAGAGTTGAGCCAAACACTCTCTCTCTCAGTTCTGTCAGCTCTTAAACCTTACCTGTCTTACACAACTGTTTAAAAACATAACCTATCCGAAACACAGAAACAGGCAGAAGGAACAGTCACAAGCAAACAAAACCCACACAAATCATACATAAACATTAAGCTGAATGGAATGTACGTCCATTTGTTTCTGGAATGCATGTTTGAGAAGTGCACATCGTGCAACTGTGCTTTGCCATGTACTACAAGTGTGCATGCTGACAAGAGGCTCTCACATGCTTATATTTTGAACTTCGAAACTTATATTCAACATTAACAGTCTACCAGCCATGTTTGCAGAGGAGCAGCGCCTCTGTGGAAGCTCTGAATTCTTCACAGTATCATAGTCTCACCTTCAAATAAACTCTACACTGAACATCTGATGCACTTGTGAATTTGACACCTATGGAGCAAAAGTATGTGCACAGTGAGCAGGGACTTGTATGTGTCTCAGTTTCTACATGCGTGCACTTCACAGGCTGTGTCTGTTCTAGGTGTGGCTTATTAAACACATCCCTGAGGTCTTATTACCACTGACACCAAATGATGACCTCAAACACAAACATCGTAAATAGCTTCATTCATTCTTCAACCAGTACAAAGATTTCCAAAACTAGAAAGTACCTGCCTGAGTTCCAATACTATGAACACAATGGTTCCAGGAATTAGCTTAGGCCACGGGTCCCACAGCACTGCTGTTTAATAAAGACTTTGTACCTGAACAGCACCAGCACAGCAGATCGACTGCTGCCTTCATCATCATCATCATCTTTATCATCATCCATTCAGCAACTTTTAGTGCCTTTAGCATTAGTCTTATTGCTTAAATCAAAACGTATCAAAGTCACAGTGCTGAGAGTCTGTAGTATTCCGCATAGAGGTACGTCATCCTTGCAGATCATCACGCGCTTGAAAAACAACAGGAAGTCCATGTAAATTCTATGTAACAAACATCATGAACATTATCCGTATTGTAAGGCAAATACAAACAAAACAAATACTTGTCAGAGCCTTTTAACATCTTCAAACAAGAACGTAATAAATATTAGGTGTGTGACAGACATCAACTGAATACTACAGCAAGTCTTATTTATACTGTCCATGTCTAGGAGTAGACAATCAGAGAGACGCTTCTAAACATTGGAGATGTTTTGTGACGCATCCCGTGCTTGTCGGATACCGTAGAGCCACTTAATGACGCGTGCGTTCCTCTCGATGACCGAGATGCCGTAAGGAACACGCTCGCTGGGCTTTACCGGCCCGTCATCATCATCGTCATCATCCTCCTCTCCTCGTCGTCCATCCCCACCATCCCCGCACTCTGAGCTAGGCGTACTGACGCTGCGGAGTTTGGAGACTGAAACAATGTCCGAATTTGCCCGGGCGAAACGCTCCACGCCACCCATTCCGTCCACCTCATCTGGGTCCAGTCCACAGTAGTTGAAGAAGCGCTCCAGGTCAGCTGTGGCCCGAGAGTAGCGGTCGCTCAAGTCCGACTTGGAGCGGTGGAGGGTGGGGTGCTTCCGGGTTGAGCCGGGACGCGATCCTCGAGAGCTGGCTGAGGAAATGCGGGTGATAGCGGGGGAAGCTGGGGGCAGAATGCCAGGGCGTAGAAGCAGCGGGCTGGAGGGTATGCAGGGTGATGAAGGGTGAGCTGTCGAAGGTTGCTGCTTAACAGAAGGTGTGGGAGGTACCTGTGGCTGGGCTATCTGTGGTTGAGCGACTTGAGCTTGTCTCGGTTTGGGCTGTAGAGGCAATCTCTGAGGTTTCTTGATCTCTGCGTGTGGTCGCACATCCACCCGTCGCACAGTTACAGAGTTGGGGGTTCCGTAACTACCTTGTGGTACCATTCGAGGAGCTCTGGCTGGGACCGGAGGTGGCCTTCGGCTTGGCTCTGCAGGTGAGGGTTGATTGTTAAGAGGAGATGAGGTGCGAGAGGAGTTGGGCGTTGAGCCAAGGTGTGCTTTAAAGTTAATGCAGTGCTGAGGTTCAGCAGATTGTCCACTGCCAATACTCTGACCTCCGGAAGAGGGTGAGGAAGCTGAGGGAGAAGAGGAGGATGGGGTAGGCGAGGATGCAAGCGGTCCGTCGCAGACATTGATTAGATTATTAAGTACTTCCAGGTTGAGTTGAGGTCCTCTGCTCAAGGCATGGTCGGGTCCTCCGTTCTCCGTCTCAAGTAGCCGCCGGGTAATCTTCCTTGCTGGTGGAGTGTTTATTCTGCACTGCATCATCATGCTTGGAGATAACAGCGGTTTGCGGATGATTGGGGGTTTCACAGGTTCTTGTTTCGTGAGGACTACTTGCTGACTCTTTACGTACTTGGCCTTGTCCGCTTCCAGGCGCTCAACTGCGCTCAGCTTCCGTGTTCCTGGCTCTGGTACTCTGCGGAAGTAGTCCGGGCCTTTGTTTAGGATTCGGAAAGGCATGGCAGAGGTGAAGGGACCCCCGTTAAGACGGCCATCTGTGGGACGAAGGGTCTCCACTGGCATGATTGGTAGCAGTGGGATTAATTTAAGAGGTGAAATGAAGGATAAGGGTCAAAGTTTCTGCCTTGCAGTCCCAAGAAATACTTTTGTAGTTGCAGGTCTCTTTATTCTGTGTCCTTTGTATTTTAAGCTCTTTTTCCCCACCTTCAAGAGCCCCTTTAACTTTCTTACCAGTCTGAACACTCCTGCTGCTGTTTCTTCACTCCTTTTTGTGTGCCGGCCTCTTGCCTCTATTATCTGCTCTCTCCCGAGTCCGGCTTATTGAATAGAGGCCCGTGGGATGGGGTCATAAAGGGTCGCATTCCACATCAGTCCGACTGAGTGACCCACCAGGACGGGGTAGATCCTTAAGTGAGCTAAAACAATTCTGGTGAAACACAGTGGCTCAGACTTTTCCTCTCAAATTCCAAACGTCCCAGACTTGTAAAACACTCCTTAAAAACCCGATCCTCTTTTTCTTGTAATCCTGGACTCTTGTCCTGGAAGAAGGAGAGAGAGAAAAAGATGCTGTCAGACATGGGTAGGCAAAGAGAGGACCTCCTCTCACTCCCTCTGCTCCACACAGACACTGGAGTACTCTAGGGCAAATGGGGGCAGACGTTTGGTTTTAATGCCCTGTCTGGCCCCTCCCACTACACTCTTAAAGCCTCCAGATGCTGCATGTGGGAGCAGCCAATCAGGAGAGAGTAAAGAGTTCCACGCACAGGAGGAGGAGAAAGGAATAAGCCAGCAGCCGATCTCTGATTGGTCTAAGATTGGAACGCTGACCAATTGCACCCTTCCCCCCACTCACAACAAACACTCCTACTGAATTTTCATTCAAATGTGATTCTTTGAAAAGAAACAAAAAAGAAAAGGGCAGAGATAGAGAACAGCTGCAATCTTTTATACTGAATTGCATCAAATAGTGGCGTTTTATGAAAATATTTAAATATCCTCCTCCGTTCCACTTGTTCAGTGTTCATGAGCGCACAAAGGCGCTTTGTGTAGTGTCTTTACAGAGTACATTATAGGCAGATTATCATCTTTTATATTCGTTCTCAGACTAGACCTAAGCCAAGGCTCATTTAAATCTTTCTTGAGCTAGTTTTATTCAATGTGGTAAAACCCTCTTACCTTATAACTATAAACAGACTGTTCTCTCATCTGTGCTGGCTCAAATTTAGACTTTTTCCTCGCACTCTCTTTCCCTTCATCACAACTTCTGATGCTTTCATATTCTCTTGATCCTCATTGTCAAGGGAGTGAAGGCAATTTGCCTTCTCCCTTCCTTATTCTCTTTTTTGTTACTGCATTAAAGGTTTGGATTACATCATCAAGAGCGCTGAGAGGCTTGTTCCTCATCATCATCATTATATTCAAATACACATTTTTAATTAATCTTTTTATAGCATGACTTCTTGTCTGGGCCCTCATCCCCGTTACGCTCCCCCTCCCCTTCTTTCACTAATAAGATAGAAAAGACTTAATACAATAGGAAGACAGACATACTCTCTAACCAAGCAACAGCTCATTTGAAACCCTAAATATAGTCTTAAACTAAGTACAGAACAGAATGAACTGCCTTTAGAGAAAACCGCTAATAACCTTACTAACATTTGCCTGGAAGACTGAACAATAAATAGCCTAAAAGAGCTACTTGGATTGCACTGCAATTATTTTCAACATGAAATCAAAACTGAACCCATTTACTTTCTTAATTCATGTTGCTTGGATCATTGGGAACATTTTATCACTGCATGTTTTTCCAGATACTAAAATTTTTTGGCTTTGGTAGTAGCTTGGACAATTTTAACTTTAATGTTATGCTGACTGATTATTGTTTAGGAACATTACATGATTCTTCAGAGTTATTTGCTTTATGTACGAGATTAAAAACTTATTGCCACCAATGACTACCTGGTTTTTCTATCATTCAGATGTGACTCTGACTTGTACGTGACTACGAGATCAAAACAGCAGACAGGTAAGTTAAAAGTAGGTTACCACTGGCATTGAAAAATGCCTTGTGTTGTGATGTTTCCATCACTATGGAAATAGAATTATTTAAACATGCTTGGCATTTCTCTATCTGATATTGTGTCTTATAAGAGGCTTATGGACAGGCTAATGCAATAAATGCTTATCCAGGTCAAATTCTGTGATGCATTTAGATGATGCACACACACATACAGCTGTCTCTCAATGGCCAGGCTTTTAATAGAAGGCACAGTTGCTCAGGAGCCTGCTATGCTACTAGGGGTGAGGCAGCTCTAGTGTCCAAAAGCCAAAATGGATCATCATTCCTTCCCCTCCACATCTCTGTATTCCCCTGTGCTAGACTGGTCTTTACCAAACACTAACATGGAAGAAAGCACTAACACAGGGACCACAAGCACGAAGGCTTGCACATATATGGATAACAATGAAAGCTATCAGAAATTCTAGGCTTGTTAAGTCATCAGAGCCCTTTCTCAAAACTATTTAACTACTCAGGCGTCAGTGAGATAAGCACACAGACAAATAGCCAATGCAACATTCAAATGTGGTTACAACTTAAATTGATAGTTCACCCCTAAAATGAAAATTCTGTCATTAATTACTCACTCTCTTGTTCGTCTTAAGACAATTTAAGATATTTGATGAAATCTGAGAGCTTTCCGACCCTGCACAGACAGCAACGTAACTGACATGTTCAAGGCCAAGAAAAGTAAGAACATCATTAAAATACTCCATGTGACATCAGTGGTTCAACTTTAATTTTATGAAGCTAAAACAGAAATAAAACACTGAAGTAAAATTGAAACACAATGTATGCTATTGCTACAAATATACCCGTGCTACTTAAGACTGGCTTTGTGGTCCAGGGTCACATATGTGGAATCGAAACACAAAACAGGGGAAATGAACATTTAAATATCTAAAGTTGGCTAATATGTATCCAAAATGAACAATAACTAAGAAATTTTTCAAACAAATCACTAATGTTGGCAGATAATATAGGAAGCAAAATGTTTTACATCTATAATCCATTCAGAGCTTGAGCAGTGATTAAAAATAAAGTTCTCCCATGCACACTGTAATAAGCAGGGTTTAGTTCCCAATTTCGGGTTGCAACCCACCAGCTGGGAACCACTGTTTAGAGCAATCATCTTACAGCACACAGTGATCCCAAAACCATTAGTGTGTTTAGATCTCACATAAAACAAGATCCCAAAACAGAAGCAAACACACAGTGGAATGTGAGGGACACAGGGGCGAGGGTGGCACGAACAGCCCACAGCTTTGGGCACAAGCGTGGTGTGAACTGATAGAGATAACAGAAGCATTTCAGCGCTGAGCCAACTGGACGCAGAACACTGAAGACGTGGGGAGAGCCAGGAATACACACACTTAAGAGGCACACACACCCACGTCAGTCTGCCACAACCACAGGAACACACAGGCATCTCCAAAGCAAACCTTGCTGGGCACAAAATAAAGATCTGTTCTTGATTTCTGAGAGCTGATGTCATTTTCCCCACAGTGTTTAGTGGTGAACTGGACTGTTGGTTGAGCCGCAAAAAAACGTGAATGGAAAATGTCTGCTAATGCTAATGTTTGCTAGTTTGAGCATGGTATTTAACAGTGATGTTTTTGTAAGTGTTTTTATACCTGAAAAGATATGTTAAATGATTTGAGGTGAAGGAAAATTTGATGCAAATAAGCTTATAGTTAAAACCACGGACAAATGCACTGGGAGACGGCGGGTCGAGCACGGCGGTCTACAGCTGCAGGGAGAAAGTAAAAAATGACCTCACTAATTTTGGCTGAAAGAAACTCCGCAATGTAATTAGAGGGGAATTCAGCATGACTGGGAGAGATCTGCTGTTTTAAGGATGTCTTTCAATTACTGCTGCGACAACAGACCCGACATGAGAGATACACGTGAGTGGGGAAAACAAAAAAGAACAAGGAAAATGAAAGAGAGAGCGAGTGAGGGAGAGACAGAAGTGGGTCGGATATCTGAAAAACAGAAAAGACTGAAACAGAAAGTTGGTAAACAATAATTTGAAATAGTACAAGAATGATTTGTTTTCTAAAAGAAAAAAAAAAAAAAAAAACCATGCTCAAATTCAAAGTTCACTCCTATTATCTTGCATGTTTTTCCTATTCCACTGCACTCGTTGAATTTTTGTCCACACAAAAGTGCATTCTGTATGCATGGCACCTAGCGAAATGAGTGCGTCACATGTGAGCGGTTAATCACGTGTGCTGACATGCAGTTGGATCGTTCTTTTCACTTTACTGTTTTCATTGCCATATTGTTTAACTGTCTAATTCTAACGTTTGGTAATATTCCCATTCAATGTTCCTATTCGCAATTCCTCGATTTCTAAAAAATAAAATCATGGCAAAGCATTAAATTCGAATTAATTGATAAAAATCGCCCAGCCCTAACCCGAACCAGATTTCAGTAAGAACTCAAAATGTGTCAATTTTGACAAAATCTAGACTTACTGCGCTTCGCTATGAAAGGGAAAAACAGTAATGGTGATCCTTATCCTAGTCCAGGGGTGCCCAAACTTGGTCCTGGAGGGCCGGTGTCCCGCAGAGTTTAGCTCCAACCCCAATTAGACACACCTGAACCAGCTTATCAAGCTCTTGCTAGGCATACTAGAAACTTCCCAGCAGGTGTGTTGAGGCAAGCTGGAGTTAAACTGCAGGACACCGGCCCTCCAGGACCGAGTTTGGGCACCCGTGCCCTAGTTGTACAGTTGTCAGGCTTGGAGCGTTGATGAGAAGCTCCTGGATGTCAAAATGTGGAGGTATTTGAGGCATTTAAGACTGACAGCTCTAACTAGATCAAACCTGACATTTCCTGCTCCTAGCAGCCTGGAAGGATTCACTCTGAGTCATCTGTGCGAAGTTACGCTCCTGTCCCCCAGGCTACAAACTTCCCATCCTTTAACGTGTCAATACTGCAGGAAGCTCGTGTGAATCCGTTCAGGTATTAGGCAAGAACTGTCTGCAGGAGATCTGACGTCACTATGAGTAACAAGGGAATTCAGGAATCTCTCCCAACTGGAAACATGAGCCATCTTGCTGAGTAAAGCGGATGTTATGTAAGGAAAAGAGAGGTGGAATGTGTAAATCAGACTTAGGGAGAGACCATCACCACCCTGTGAGGTAAATATTACCTTTGTAGGGTCGTTCATTTTGTTTCATTGATAAGGAGAGACAGATAAGATGCATTCTGGACGAGCCCCCGTAAACTACTATTCAGCAACAAGTAGCTATATATTCCCAGTGCTTTTATGTGACGGTTCTCGATTGATTTATTGATAACGGCTTGTTTTAGCTTGTTTCAGAGTGAATCTAAGTGGCTGTGCCCTACAGATGAACCTCATTTGTGTGACCGCTCACTTAAAGATTTGACCTCTTGCACTACACTGTAGGTGTTAGGTGTAAGTACAAGCTAACTAGCATCATTCCCAAGGGTTTTCCCTGACGGCTTTTACTGCATTGACAGAGTCGCACCTCTCACTCAACTCACCTCAGCGACCGCGATAAAGACGCCCCGGAGGATTCAAGCCTTTAGCCTGATAACCTTTCACACTGCCTCCATCCGTTACTACCACAAAGCTCTATCGGTGAAGGACAGCTGGTTATAATGGTTTTAAACAGCCTTCTCTTCTCAATGTGTGGCAGCGCACGGCACAGCTGTTTCCCCTCCGTCCACAGCAGGCCAGGATGACCTCTCAACACAACATCATTAGACAGAACTGGTATTGTATTAAACGTCCCACAGCTAGACCAGGATACAGCTAACATTGAATGTCTGAATGAGCCCTAAGGATATTATCATCATTCATCTTCCATTTATAATGTCATGTGTGGATACCTAAAGAGATGTAAATACAGAGTACCCTCAGTGGCATTTCTCACACAGTTTTTAGCCAAATAAACGGAGGCATAACATAGACTTCTGCTGATTTTATGTAAAGAAAATACATTTAAAATTTCTACATGAATTTACTACAGAATTTAGAAAAAAGAATAGACATTACTACACAAATTTCTAAATACATTTGTAATCATTTATAATAAATATAAATAATATATTTTTTTTCTTCTTCTTCTTTTTTTTTTTTTCTCTACAACTTCTTGCTTGTTTAGATGTTTATTTGTTTGCTTATATTATTGTGACTTGTGACTGTATTAGGTTTATAGGAATGTGGACATTTCATATGCTCACTTATTTTTGTGTTTTATTTATTTATTATTATTATTATTATTATTATTATTATTATTATTCTACATTTTCAGGTTGTAACAACTTGATACTCTTGTATTGTGCCTTGAGATGCTTGTGGTTTTCTTTAATAATATATATACAGTATATTATAT
>JAHKKF010396779.1:0-27102 GCA_019740295.1 Labeo calbasu | reverse complement strand
CAATTTCAAAAAATTGTCGCTTATGACTGGTTTTGTGGTCCAGGGTCACATATGGAATGAAGTAGTGATGCAATGAATTTTGGCAATGATGGAAAATGTCGCATTTTGACTGTCAGTATCTATTTCTTGCATACAATGTGGATAATCTACAACAGGTAAACCTGTCAGCTTAGTGGATGCCAGGGCTAGGTTCACGTTTTTTATTAGATATATTAATTTTGTTGGATCAAGATTTTATCTGTAGACTGCATACCATCTAAAAATCATAATAAACATTGTGATTTTTTAAGTCTCAGCCTACAAATTCTGACAATAATAACAAACTTCAAAAAATAAATGCCATTTTGATGCTCTTTAAAGTGGCATGACAAATCGCTGTATCTGCTTCAGTTCAGGTGGCACGTGAACTGATCATCTCTTGCTCTTTACTACTAGTTATAGCACAAAATAAACATGAATGAATATCAGAATGTTTGCTGAAAAAATCCAGTAAAGCTTAAAGGAACACGCCACTATTTTAGAAAATTGGTTTATTTTTTAACTCCCCTAGAGTTAAACAGTTGAGTTTTACCGTTTTTGAATACATTCAGCCGATCTGCTAAAAGTGCTACCGCCAGACCCGGAGATCGGCTGAATGGATTAGAAAACGGTAAAACTCAACTGTTTAACTCTAGGGGAGTTGGAAAATGATATTTTCAACAATAGTAGCATGTTTCTTTAATTGGTGTTTCAAGCACGGAAAGACATCAATAAAACTGCTTGTAAACATGACGTCACGTAATGTTATATTTACTTTAAGTGAGTAATTCAATGACAAGAAACTCAATTTCTAGATGAGCATTTTGTCAAATACATGCACTGTATTACATATTCATTACATTTTTACTGAGCGTGCTCTCTTTGTTATTTAATTGGTTGAAGAAATCGGACATGAAAACAAGTAGTAGTGCCTAATAATATATTTATGTGTACTGTGTATATTTATTATGAATATATAAAAACACACACATGCATGAATATATTTAAGAAAAATGTGTTATGTCTATATACTAAATATATTTATAATATAAATGACATAAATATAAATATATACATGTAAATACATGTACATTTTTCAAAATATATACTGTATGTGTGTGTCTTTATATATAATAAATATATACATATACATACAGTATAGTACATATATTATGTACACAAAAGCTTTTATTTTGGATGCGATTAATTGTGATTAATCGTTGCACAGCACTAAATACAGGCTATTACAACCACCATTTAAATGTTTATATTTTAACAACAAAATGGAATAGAAACATTTATATCATTAAAAAAGCTGATATAAAACTACAAGTTAAATGTATCTCTGTGTTGATTATAAATAAATGTGATTAATTATTTTTTTATTACATATACAAATACATGAATGTGCAGAGACAATAAAAGCAAGCCAATGGCTGATACATCAAATTATGTCTAAAGAGCAGGCAGCATCTCAATATGACAAGTAAAAAGGCCATTGTAGTCATAAAGTGGTGCATGCATTTTAGACTACATTTACTTAAAAATAGTAAAAATAATGCAATAGAACACATGAGGAGTGTCCGGGAAACCTATTTGGATAGTCATTATTGTTTCTAATCTGTTTGGTGCTGCTAATGGAGCAAAAACTGCACTGCAGCTTTAAGTCAAGTGTGTTTACTTTGTAGATGCCTTAATCAGTGCGTAGAAAGCCAAGGCATGCAATCAGCTGTGTTTACTTTAGCTAGAATACTCACTCTCCTCCCTTTATTGTTGAAAAGGTTACAGCACAAAAAATAAGCACACATACCAAAGATTGCACCAAAAGCAAGAGTCATATGCATTCCCGAGAACCTAATGACACAATACTGCCTCTTTCACCATTACTGCTCTAATAGGTCAATATTACAAGGCTCCCTTCCTCCGTGCCACTCCTCCTTTTTATCTGGACTTCCTTTGTTTTTCTAAGACTGTGTGGTTCAGAGAATAAGTCATGCGATAAAGCAAGGAATGGGAGAGGTGGGATTTGACAGACTAGTATTAGCTGTAGCCTCCGTGGCACTAATAACAACCTGTCAGAGAAAATGATTTATCACTGCTTTAACAAGACAGGTTATTGATACCAGTAATGTTGTTAGCTTAATGCTATAAAGTCCTTTGTTAATGCGGCACATTGCCACCTATTATTAATGAGTCAAAAGTGATTCAAATAAATTACAATCAACAGTCTAACAGAAATGAATTCTGGATCATTCTTCTTTGTTCTAATCATTACGGTTTATGAGGAGGTATCTGGAACAAATATCTTTCACCCTCTTTAATAAACCACATCAACCCATTAACCTCTTATTGCCATCCAAAGGAAAACTCATTAGGCATTATCACTGTGAGAAGCTAGTCACTGATTGTCTGATGAGTTCCCAGCAGGCTGTGTGTTTTAATAACCTGACTCGCATACGCTCGCAAAATTTATGAGTTCTCAAGATTTGCGGCTCCAACTGAGAGAGCAGAAGGAATTTAAATGAGGATGGGGGATAAAGAGTAGGCTGGTTTCATAATTACTATTGCTGGAAATGTAATACAAAATATAACCAAATATCACAACAATCTAATTGGCTGAGCCATGTTTGAAGTAGTTGTAAAACAGCCAATATGTTGTATAGAGGCACAACTTGGCAGAATAGTTTTCTATTTTGTTTATTTTTAATAATACAGTTGAGGTCAAAAGTTTACATACACCTTGCAGAATTTGCAAAATTATTTTACCAAAAAAGAGGAATCATACAAAATGCATGTTATTTTTTTATTTAGAACTAAGCTGAATAAGATATTTCACATAAAAGACGTATAGTCCCCATAAGAAAATAATGGTTGATTTATAAAAATGACCCTGTTCAAAAGTTTACATACACTTGATTCTTAATACTGTGTTGTTACCTGAATAATCCACAGCTGTGTTTTTAGTGATAGTTGTTCATGAGTCCCTTGTTTGTCCTGAACAGTTAAACTGCCTGCTGTTCTTCAGAAAAATCCTTCAGGTCCCACAGATTCTTTGTTTTTTTTTCACCATTTTGGGGTGTTTGAACCCTTTCGAGCAATGGCTGTATGATTTTGAGATCAGGTTTGAAGATCAGGAACAAATTTACCTTATTTTGTCTTCTGGGAAACATGTTAGTATCTTCTGTAGCTTCTGAAGGGCAGTACTAAATGAAAAAATACAATATTTCGACAAAATTAGAGAAATGTACACGTCTTCACTTTGTTCAAAAGTTTTCACCCTTGGCTCTTAATGCATCATTTTTCTTTCTGAAGCATCAGTGATCATTTGAACCTTCTGTAATAGTTGCACATGAGTGTCTCAGTTGTCCTGAGTGTGAAAAGGTGGATCTTAAAATCATACAGTCATTGCTGGAAAGGGTTAAAATACACAAAAATTCTGAAAAACCAAAGAATTTGTGGGACCTAATGGATTTTTCTGAAGAACAGCAGACAGTTTAACTGTTCAGGACAAACAAAGGACTCATGAACAACTATCACTAAACAAAAAAACACAGCTGTGGATCATTCAGGTAACAACACAGTATTAAAAAATCAAGTGTATGTAAACTTTTGAACAGGGTAATTTTTAAAAAAAATTCTCTTGTGGACTATATGTAAACATCTTTTATGTGGAATATCTTATCCAGGTCAGTACTACATAAAAAATAACATGCATTTTGTATGATTCCTCTTGTTCTGGTAAAATAATTAACATTTTATAGATTCTGCAAGGTGTATGCAAATTTTGACCTCAACTGTAAATGTAATTATTATTTTTATTCATTTAAGCATTTTAAAAGGAATAGTTCACCCAAAAATTCCTCCGGTGATGAGGAGTTGTAAATGAGTTTGTTCATCAGAACTGATTTGGAGAAATTTAGCATTACATCACTTGCTCATCAATGGACTGCATAAATGGGTGCCGTTAGAATAAAGGTTCAAACAGCTGATTAAAGCACGTTTTAACTTAAAATAGTTGTTTCTGGTTAAAATACCTTTACCTACAGGTTCTCCGTCTATAATATTGCTTCCTCCAGTGAAAACAGGATAGAAGCGAAAACAGTTCTTAACAAACATGTCAGTGTTTTTTGATGTTATTATAGATAATGGGCTCATATTTTGACCAGGAGTGAATGTTAACATGTCTTAATGATGGATTTGTTTCTTACAAACACCTTTTCACTTCATAAAATTGTAATTGATGGTCTGTAGTTTTGTGGATTATTGTGATGTTTTTATGAGCTGTTGGGCCTCTTATTCTGATGGCACCCATTCACTACAGAGGATCCATTAGTGCATAAGTCATGTATTGCTACATTTCTTAGAATCTGTATCAATGTAGAAACTAACTCATCTACATGAGTTGGATGGCCTGAGGGTGAGTAAATTTGCATTTTGAACTACTTATTTAATTGCACTTTTATCTGCTTATTTAATTGGTGTTGGGCAAATATCTATAAAATGCCATGTCTGGATGGTGCAGCTGTCAGCATCTGACTGCAGATGCTTACTGTGTATTATGGGGCTGTTTCTATGGTTGCTCTTCCACTTTTGAAAACATCAAGTGTTCTCTTTTTATCTCGCCATCTCATTTTGTATGTTATTTTTGTCATCAGCTGGAGGGGAAAATGGGGAAGGCATCTGTTGCTGTTGGTGAAAAGGATTCTCCAGACCTCAAGGGGGCACTAAAAAAGGAGCGAGAAGAGCATCAACACCTGTTGGCAGACTCTTACGCTGCTGTGATGGACCTCACCAAACAACTGCAGATCGGCGAGAAGAACTGGAGCCGAGAGAGGCTAGAGCTTCTGGAGCACTTCAACCAAGAAAGAAGTCAATGGGAACAGCATTTACGAGAAGCTCAGAGCAAAGGCACACAGGTCAGATGTTATATGGGGGTTTAAGTGTTTGTTCACTCAAAAATTAAAAATCTGTCTTTATTTACCTTAGCGTTCCAAAAGATTGTTGCTTTTAGGTTTCAGGAGATACAAAAACACCAAAATGTGGTCCAGAAGACTCATGAACTAAGTCAAACTGTATATTTAAAAAAAACCTTATGAAATCAGCAGATTTCTTAGAACTTGGTGTGGGTGAGGAAATTATGAGAGAATTTTTATTTTTGGGTGAACAGTAACTTTTATGGTCAAGTTTCAAGTGCATTACAAGGCCTTGGAAGCTTTGTTGTGTATTACCAAACCTTGTTCCCCTGCTTTGATGTTTGTTCTTTCAAGTTTTTCTGAGCCCTTTTAATCTGTTGTTTTATTTGGGTCTGTGTGGATGTCATCATGACATATTTTGCACATTTTATCCCCACACTTCCTTCGCTGACTTAGGGCTCCCCTCACATAATGGGCGGATATGACAGTATCTTTAAACATTTCCGCAGAGCGCCTGCAGACAGGCTCTCAGCATGTTGCATCACTTATCTGGAACTGCTGGTTTTGCATATCCATGAGGCTGTGCACAGTGTGCGTAGTCCAACTGGAAAGAAGCCTGAGACAGTGTGGTCAGTGTGTCTGTACTAACCACCCTGTATGTAATGAGGCTGGAAAAAGAGATGAGACTGTATAGTTTTTCTCTACGTGTTTCTGTTTGTGACAGTCCAGCTCAGTGCTCTAATTTCTATGTTTGATATGACATCCTGAATGAGAAAAGTCTAATACCATGCCTCATTGAGAGAAGTTGGGTCATTTACATAGACGTGGTGAACCATACCTCTATCATTACCCCTGCAGAGGAAACTAGTTGTTTTGAATGACCTCATTTCCTAAAGAGAATATCGTCTGACTCAGTAATACCACATGAATGAATGGGAGTACTGTGCGGAGGATGACCATGGCATGCTGCTCTGTAAAACATCACTAAAATAGATCATTTCCTTTTCAGTCTCTTCATGACAAAACATCTGAGAAAGACATCTCGGCAGATGCTGCCACCAGTGGTTCAGGACTGCAAAGGTAAACTGACTTGATTAATGGATTTGTTCACCTCCATAACATACTCACCCCATGTCATCCAAAATGTTCATGTATTTCTTTCTTCAGTCGTAAAGAAATTACGTTTTTTGAGGAAAACATTCCAGGAGTTTTCTTCATATAGTGGACTTCAGTGGTGGTCAATGGGTTGAAGGTCCAAATTGCAGTTTAAATGCAGCTTCAAATGGTTCTACATGATCCCAGCCAATGAATAAGGGTCTTACATAGTGAAACCACTGATTGTTTTCTTAAAAAAAAGTTCTAATTTTTAACCACAAATGCTCATCCTGCACTAGCAATGCATATACACGACATCCCACATTATGCAATCACGTTGGAAGGGTTGGGCTTGATTAGTTCTTCGTCTGTGTGTTCGATTCAAAAAGGTTGGGTAGGGCGAAGAACTCCATCTGATAATCTCCTCCAACTTCAAAATCATCCAACGTCGTTTTTTTGTAAACACCGTTTGACTTGCACATTCGATTTGTAAACACTACTTCTGCCTACGTCACACGCGACCTTTCCAATGTGATTACGTAATGCGTGAGGTCAAGCTAGTGCAAGACAAGCATTTGTGGTTAAAAAGTATAAACATTTTTATTGTTTTTTAGAAAATGGCCAGTCGTTTTGCTAGATAAGACCCTTATTCCTTGGCTAGGATCATGTATAGCTCTTTGAAGCGGCATTGAAACTGCAGTTTGGACTTTCAACCCACTGGCTCCCATTGAAGTCCACTACATGGAGAAAAATCAAAAACCTTAATTTCTTTTCAACTGAAGAAAGAAAGACATGAACATCCTGGATGACATAGTGGTAAGTAAATTATCAGGAAATTGTGCCTTGTTTTATCAAATATCAGACAAAAACTATTTTATGATAATCCCCACTCTCTCATTACAGGACCAAATCAATTTCTGCCCTCACTGAATTTAAGAATCTACTGGACACCAGTCTGCTCCTTTCTGGTCACAAAGTCAGTGGAGTACCAGAGTGCAATGTTGCACAGCATCAAACTACTGCTTCTGCCTCCATTCTGGCTCGCACCGACTTAAGTGATCTCAATAAGAAGAATTGGAAGTACCTGACCAATGATTCTGCAATGCTGGAGAAGGGTGACCAGTTTAAGACATGGGACTGCCCAAGCACCAACTCTAACAGCAGCTTCCCCGGACTGGAGTTGAGCAAGGAGTACATCCAGAGAAGCTACACTGCTCCAGACAGGACGGGTATTCGCATCTATTACAGTCCTCCAACTGTGAGGAGAATGGAGAGGAGGCCAGTCAAAGAAAAATCCCAGCAGGATCCTCATCAAGGACCATCATCTAGAGACGCAGCCATGACTGCTGCATCTGCACCTTTATCGACCACTTCCTCATCTACTTATGAGCAGTGGTTGAGCTCACTTTCACAGCAGCATAGAGACCTGCTTGAAGGACGGACGGTTGGTTCTGCACCGTTCCACGGATTGGAAATTTCAGGCAACCTTAGTGATGACATGAAGGAGATGACCAACTGTGTGCGACAGGCCATTCGTTCCAGTTCTCTGGAGAGGAAGTGCAGCAAAGATACTGGGAGCCAGACAGTTGGTGTTTCAAGTACAGGAACGCAAACAGCACAGTTTGTCAGCATTGGCCTACAAACCGACGGCCCAATTTCAACAACTAGAGGCCTTCAAGGGAAAGCATGGTCTCCTCGTCCGTCCACCTCACTTTCATCTGCACGCTCCCGACAGATCTCTTCATCTCTAGAGAAAGTCCACAGTCGCATAGATAGACCATGTTGCTCACCCAAATATGGCTCACCTAAGCTTACTCGCAGGGTCTCCACCTCCTCCTCCAAACTCGAGACCTCCTCAACCTCCTCAAGGGATCGCAGTGTATGGAACCTTCATAACCGTACTGGATCTCAAAACGGGTCTGCCTGGGCACGTTCCACCACCACTCGGGACAGCCCAGTGCTTAGTGGCCTCAATGATGGCTTGACCAGTCTCTTCAGTGTGGTGGAACACTCCGGAAGTGTTGAATCATTATGGAAAGCAGATCCATGCCCAGGAAGACAAGCTGCTGGAAAACCCTCATGTCCTAGCATAGGTATCGGTCTGGGAGAAGCGGGAGCTCAGAAGTACGGCATGGTCCAGGAGTTTCTCCGCAATGTTTGCGGCAGGACTGTGCCAGCAGGCACCATGGACGAACCAAAGCCTGAATGCCTACCAGGAGCCTTGATCGGCACAGACAACATCACGAAGATTGTCAATAAGAGATTTATGAAAACACAAAGAGAAGAGTTTGTCACCACCGGAAAGGATGTAATGAGCTCAAGCTCTAGTACTCTGGAGGTGAGACAGTCTAAAACAAGTTCTAGTGTCACCACTGTTGATCTGGGCTGTGTTTCCCAAAAGCATTGCAAGCTTAAGTACATTGTAGACCCATTGAAACCAATGGAGCTACGATCAACTTAGACTTACGATGCTTTTGAGAAACGAAGCCCTGGTTGATTGCGTTTAATCATGAACATCTGATTGTGTCTTCCTCCAAAGTATAGGTCTCCAAATTCTGTCCTGGAGGGCCAGTGTCTTGCAGAGTTTGGCTCCAACTCTAATTAAACATACCTGAACCAGCTAATCAAGAGGGCTTTCGCACTGGAAGAACCTTTTCATATATCCTAGAACTACTGGAGGAAATTCTCACTTTTTGGCAATTTCCCACTGCAGGAACTAGGATCAGTTTTAGTTATAGGAACTTCATTTGGGGAGGAACTTCTACTTCAGAGTAGGGTCTAAAACAGTTCTATAGGAACTACCAGTGACGTAAGTGTACGCTGATTAGCCAAACTCATACAAAACACAGGCTACCCGGCATTTTTTAAAAAGCTATTTAAAAATATTCACTACACGAACATGGAAAACAGCGATAATGAAATTTAGCTACATCTTGTCTGCAGCGTTGTGTTGTTTTCTCAGCCTCTATGATATGTAAGATTTAGTCAGATTTAGTCAGATTTTCTTGCTCTTTTAGTGTAAAGTGTGCGTTCACATTCCATCTCCGTTATCACGAAACCAATGACACACAACAAAAACAGCCCAGATCACGGCATCCTTCATTCACCGGTTGTTGACGTTTCTACATGACATGAATAAAGGCATTGTTTTCGGCTGCTTCAGAGTTCCTGCTGCCGGTGTGAATCCAACCAGGTAAACGGCCCGAGGGGTTCTCTAGGAATCACCATGCTGGCTACTTCCTAGAACTATGTGAATGAATGGATGAATGAGGCATTTATATAGCACTTTCACTGTGCATTGCTGTACGCCCAAAGCGCTTTACAGTCATATGGAGGGATCTCTCCTCAACCACCACCAGTGTGTAGCATCCACTTGGATGATGTGACGGAAGCCATAGCACTACGGCGCCAGTGCGCCCACCACACACCAGCTACAGGTGGAGATGATGTGGTGCGAAAGCCCCTAAGTTATTACCAGGCATGCTAGAAACTTCCAGGCAGGTGTGTTGAGGCAAGTTGGAGCTAAACTCTGCAGAACACCAGCCCTCCAGGACTGAGTTTAAAGAGACCCTTGCTCCAAAGCATAAACCCTGAATTAAGTAAATATTTTAAATGTTTTTCATCTTTTTTCTTTGCAGGATTCAGTTTGTGACTGCAGCTCACAAACTGTCACTACCTGTTTTGCCCGCCACTCCCGCTCCACCACACGACTTACTCATGGCCAGTGCAAACATCGAGCGCAAGAGTCACCAATGGGAACCGAAGAACGATTCGATACCAGTAATGAATGAGGATGAGGGTGGCCTCTTCTGACACCCAAAAAGTATACATAGACTCAACGCTCATCCCACACACACTGCCACACAAATCCACTGCCACATACGCCAATACACACAGACACACCTTTAAACAAACACACACATACTTCATACCTTCACTAAAAGTCTTCAGGGTTACAACAATGGGACCTTGAAGAATTCTTGCATCTGGAGAGTTTCCAAACCCAGACCTCAGTGTAACCAGCACACTTTAATGCCAAGGAAGGGGAAAGAGTTCACCTCCCCTTTAGGTCCACCAGTCCACTTTCAAACCAGTCAGATTTCACATTGTAAGTCCATCATTCCAGAGTTAACCAGCCAGACCTGCCTTTAAAGTCCATCATTCTACCATTCCACAGTCATCCAGTCAGACCTCTCCTTTAAACCATTCCTCTGTTCTTCATCCAGCTAACAGGACAGCTTAGCCAGCTCTTACAATCCCCATGGAAGAACTTGAGTAATCCAAACCAAGCTGACACCAGGTCTTAATGAAGTCATGTAGATATAAAGGGAACACGCAGCATGCAACTGAACTAAACAAACCAAGAACCTCAACATGGACTTTTAGTAAGATTGATTTCCTTTGATAACTGCCCAGTGGCTCTTACATTTCACCACAAACAGCATTGCTTGGAGTAGCTGTAAAATGTCCCATAACCAGCCCTTGATGGATTCTACGAGTGTACCATTTATGAGTCTACATGGACCACTTTTGCCTTCATTGGTTAAGAAAAAATGTTCTTTTGGGAAAGTGTTCAGCTAAATCCAACATGGTATCAATTTGTTTTTTTCTCTATAGACAATCATCAAACAAACAAGCTTGTTTCAACCACTGTATAGACTCTGCAACTACTTAGGACCATCTTCCATTTTCAAACCAGCCAAAATAACTCGGAATCTACCCTTGGATTTCTCTAAAAAAAGGACTGGATGATGTCATACTGCATTATGAATCTGTCCTTTTTAAAACTTAATATTCTTATTATGCTGTCTGAAGATGTCTACGATGAGCACGTTGGTAGCTGTAGAGTAGGAGGATAGCAGTTGTTTTGTTTGCTTTGGTACTGTGTTTGAAGTGTTTGAACATTAGACCACTAATACAAAAATCTCCATTCCCTGGCTAGGATGTCCTCATGAATTTTAAGATATAAATGTCAATTTTATTTTTAGTCTCAATTTGTACAGAAGACATGTTGCTGGGTGCATCTTCTGCAATCCTCTTCTTTATTTTCACTGTGTCTACCTCTTCATCGTCCATCATTATGCTGAAATAAACCTAATGGACCTTAGTCAGGGTAGGCGCCAATTTTTTCATTTGATGGAAATGATAATGACACTGTAAGGGGTAGAAGTATAGTCAGTGTAATAGGTTATACCATTCTGTGTTAGGAATAACCGCACAGCATGAGACGTGAGTGTAGAAACATTGGTCAACTAATGCTGCATAGACTGCTGGGTAATAGCTGTGGATTCTGGAAATGTGCACATAAGAGGTGCATATCGGCCTAAAGGAGGTGCTTGTGAGCCCTGTACGCACCCTGTACACCCTAGTGCAGCACTTTGGGACAGGGCCAGACTGTACGTCAGTCTCTCCCAGCCTACGTCGTCTACCCTGACTAAACCCCATAATCCTATTTTCCAGAAGACATCTAAAAGCCTCACAAAATACTCATTATGCAGATACCACATATATAAACAGAGATATGTTAAAGACTGAAACGCTGAATGCTAATTAATTGGCCGTAGTGAGATTTTAAGATTAGTGAGATTTTATCCCAAAATATAATCCATAATCTGACCGTTCATGTAGCTATGCAGTTACGGTGATATGAGTGTGTGCCTCCCTGCATCAGAGTGCAAGTTGTTTGTAATGTGTTTTCTCCAATCTCCAGTTGGAGTGGTGCTGCAGAAATGGAAGTTTAGTCCTTTTCGCTGGTGCTTTTCTAGATTTGATGACAGTACATTAGAGGAAACATTTTTGTATGCATTTCTCGAGCCATGTAAGGATTTGTTGATTCAGCTCTTTTATAAATCGGGCATTAGTAGAGTTTCAGAATATTACATTTCTCAATTGTTCAATGTCTGGCCAAAAAAGACAGTCAGATATTATAAACCCAGCCTATTATATCCCAGACAATGTCTCCTCTTTATCTGTCACAGCCTTGCCATATGTCCCACAGCTACCTCTTAACTCAAAACTGTATCTAACATTACGTTTAACCCATTCATGTTTCATTTCGAAGGTCACTAGAGTGCCTTTTTTGAAAAAATTAAAGCAACAAGATCTGTTAGGGAGTAGGTTTTTGAGGAACCATCTACTGACGGCAAATATACATCAGATAGCTACTGAACCCCTTTGTTTTTTGAAAAAGACAAAATGAGACAAAGTCTGTATTCATAAAGTTAAATGAGTGCAAGTTCAATCTATAGTGTATATTGTAATTTATCACAGAAGCCAAAATACATTTTGAGGAGTGAAATCTGCTAATGTAATCAGTCCAACCTTTCTTTACAAGCCATTTTAACTTGTTTGAATGTTTCCTGAGTTGAGTCTGATGATGTAGCTTCGCCCACTTATACATATCAGACAAACAGTGTACCGTCTCTTCAAGTGCCCCTTAACTGTTTAGTCTCGGTATTCGTGTTTCTGATTTTGGTCACATGATCTCTGAAAAAAACAGGGGGAATGACCTTAGTTCAGGAGCTTTTCGTTTGAGCGCTCCCACGGTCGAAATATCAAATACTGAAGTCTTACATCAAACCCCAATGATGGTTTGAAAATGGAAATTTCCCCAGAAGAATGTAAAAGATACCAATTATACAGTTTTATAGCAATTTTGAAACCAGTGACAGAAGTTTAAAAGGTCATGTGGTTGGTGGTTTTAGATTTAAAGATGTTGTTTTCATGGGAGCAGCTCTCTGATTGGCCTTCCCGTTCATGATATTGGTCTCCATCACTCTTGTGTCGTCACAACATCTTGTTTTAATGCCTAGCAATATATACAACACCTTGTCGCTTATTGTTGTCAATATCGTTTATTATTGTCAATATCGCTAAATTATTATAAAGAGAATGCGTGTATATTTCTTTTTTGTTTCCATTTGAAATCTCTTTCGGACGAAAAAGATGATTACAGATGGACAATGAGAACCTTTCTAAATGTTTGAAATCAAATATACTGTAAATAAATACGCAATTTGTACTCTTTCTATCCTCGTGTAGGAAATGTTGAATGTCTCTGCCAACTTGAGCTTGAATTCTGTACCTTTCCTCACCTGAATTAAAAACATGAGAAGATTTTGTGTAAATAGAAACATTTTAAAAATAAAAACGCTGAAAATTTCTTCTGAGTTTTTGTCCTTTTTTATATCTGTTTGGTGTGGAGGTCCATTTTCATCACTGAATAAAACATGTAAAAAAAAAAAAAGGTCATTGTGACTTTATCACAAGAATTATGAAATGTAAATTCTGAAATTAAGTCAGAATTGCGAGACAAACTCAATTTTGACTTGATATGTTCTCAGATATGCTCTGACTGATTTGTTCTCAGAATTGCGAGTTTATATCTCAGCATTTTGACTTTAACGTGCAATTAGGAGTTTTTAAGTCAGAACTGTAAGATATAAATTCACAATTCTGAAAACATCAGTCTTTTTTCCCCCCTCAAAATTGGACTTTATAACACGCAATACTTGGATACAAACTCGCAAGTCAGAATTGCGTGATTTAAACTTGCAATTGTGAGAAAAAAGTCTGAATTGCGAGATTTAACTTCGCATTTGCGAAAAAAGTCTGAATTGTGAGATACAAACTTGCAATTGCAAGAAAAAGTCAGAATTGCGAGATTTAACCTCGCACTTGTGAGAAAAAGTCAGAATTGTGAGATACAAACTCACATTTGCAAGAAAAAAAGTCAGAATTGCAAGATTTAACCTTGAATTTGCGAAAACAGTCTGAATTGTGAGATACAAACCTGCAATTGAAAAAAAAGTCAGTATTGCAAGAGTTAAACTTGCATTTGTGAGAAAAAGTAAGAACTGGAAGACACAAACTTGCAATTGCACAAAAAAGTCAGAATTGCACGATTTAACCTTGCATTTGCGAAAAAAGTTTGAATTGCAAGATACAAACTCGCAATTGAAAAAAAGTTAGCATTGCAAGATACAAACTCGCAATTGAAAAAAAGTTAGCATTGCAAGATTTAAACTTGCAATTGCAAGAAAAAGTCAGAATTGTGCGATTTAACCTTGCAATTGTGAGAAAAAAAGTCAGAATTGCAAGATTTAAACTTGCAATTGTGAGAAAAAGTAAGAATTGGAAGATATAAACTTGCAGTTGCAAGAAAAAGTCATAATTGTCAGATTTAACCTCGCAATTGTGAGAAAAACTCAGAATTGCGAGATGTAACCTCGCAATTGCAAAAAAAAAAGTCAGAATTGCAAGATTTAACCTCGCATTTGCGAAAAAAGTCTGAATTGCGAAATACAAACTCACATTTGTAAAAAAAAATCTGAATTGCGAAATACAAATTCGCATTTGCGAAAAAAATCTGAATTGTGAGATACAAACTTGCAATTGCGAGAAAAAGTCTGAATTGTGCAATTAAAAATAGCATTTGTGAGACAAAAGTCTAAATTGCGAGATTTAAACTTGCAATTGCAAAAAAAACGTCTAAATCGCAAGATATAAACTCGCATTTTTGAGAAAAAAGTCAGAATTGCGAGATGTAAACTCGCATTTGTGAGAAAAAAGTCTGAATTGCGAGATACAAACTTTCAGTTGCAAGATATAAAGTCAGAATTGTGAGATTTAAACTCACATTTCTGGCTTAATTTCTCAGAACTTGCAATTCTGACTTTATAGCTTGCAATTGCAAGTTATTATCACAATTCTGAGGAAACAAAATCAGAATTGTGAGATAAAATGGTGCAATAGAAACAGGCTTCCATAGTTTGGGGACCACTAAAACTGTTACAAATGTAACTTTATACTTATCACAATTTACAAAATTAACATAAGCTGATAATGAATCAGCATACTATAACTGTTCTTGTTATGTGAAATGTTATGAAGAAAGTAATTAGCATTGATTACTTGTTTTCTACAAAAGAGTAAGTGCCATTAAAATGATTCACTTTCTATATATATATTTTTATAATTCACTTTTTTTTACATATTCAATCTGCGCTCATCAAGCCATTTTACTGCGTTTTAGCACATTCTTTTAATGTATGCTTAAATCCATTTAAATAAATGCATCTGTTGTGGAGAAAATTACTCATCTCTTTATTCCCCTTTGGAATAAAGATGGTGGAAAACAAAATGAAGCGGGTAGAAAGAGTGACGGGGTGCTGTGTTAAATGTAGCTCTAGGATATAATGGTTCATGTCCAGCTGTGGACTGCGAGTCTCAGTCCAGCTGGATTCCTTCTTCCTTCATCACACACACACACAGAGAACACTAGCTGATAAAGGGACCACGGAAAGGAAACTCAAAATAATTTGCGTGTCGTTGCATGTGTGTGTGGTGTAGGGTTCACTTGGGAAGAACATCTGTGATTTTCTTCAGTGTCAATTCCATGCCCGCCAAGATTTCCTTTTTTGAAAATAAACGAGTTTACATTTGAATCTGAGTGCGGAGAGAGAGAGAGAGAAAGACAGAGATACAGGATATGACCAAACACTTGCATCATTCAAAAAAAGAGATTTCCTGTTGCAATGTGATGACACCAGCATTAACATTCATAGTGTGATTCAGCACGAGAGGGAGAGAAGAAAAGGGAAAAAGAAACCGTAAGGGAAAAGCTATGGCTCTGAATGTCATATGAGGGTTTTTGCTTTCAAGCTGTGAAGCACAGCAATAACACATTCCATTTCATTCTCCGCTGAGCATAAACACACACACACACACACACACACACACACACACACACAGATTGCAAACAGTACTGTCTTGCCCATGCAAATGGGCAGGATGAACTTCAGTACCACAATCTAGTAAGTTTAAATCAGTGGTTGTTTGTGTTCATTTCTACATTTTAGAATTTATGTGTGGCCTTGGAGTTTTATTTTGAAATGCTATTGCTATTTATCCATTTTTTTTACCATTCATCACACCATTACTTTTATAGGTTTTGTTTTTTCTATAGTATTTTATGTGTTTTATGAGAAAATACAGAAATGGTCTGTTCTGCCTTTTTATGCTGACATTATAAGACATTTGCTTCTTTGAAAATAATTTAATAGCCAAAACAGCTATTTAGACTTTTATTATTATCTGAGTGGGGATTGCGTTGTTGCCACAAATATACACTACTAAGTACAAATATACACTACAGTTTTTGAACAGTAAGATTTTGAAAGTTTTTTTTTTTTTTAAAGAAGTCTCCGCTCACCAAGGCTGCATTTATTTGATCCAAAGTACAGCAAAACCAGTACATTTTTGAAATATTCTTACTATTTAAAATAACTGTTTTCTATTTTGAATATATTTTAAAACGTTACTTATTCTGATTTTTTAGCATCATTACTCCAGTCACATGATCCTTCAGAAATCATTCTAATATTCTGATTTACTGTTCAGACAATATTTATTATTATGATAAAAACAGAAAGTTCAGAGGAACAATATTTATCTGAAACAGAAATCGTTTGTAACATTTTAAATTATTTTATCATCACTTTTAATCAATTTGAAGCATCCTTGCTAAATAAAAGTAAAGTTTTCTATCATTAATAATAATAATAATAATAATAATAATAATAATAATAAATGTTGCTTGAACAGCAAATCAACATATTAGAATGATTTAAAAGATCATGTGACACTGAAGACGGGAGTAATGATGCTGAAAATTTAGCTTTGATCACAGGAATTAATTACATTTTAAAATATATTCAAATAGAAAGCAGGTATTTTAAATAGTAAAACTCTTTCACAATATTAATGTTTTGATGTATTTTGGATCACATAAATGCAGAGACTTCTTTAAAATAAATGACAAGTCTTACTGTTCAAAAACTTTTGACTGGTTGTGTAATTTTGCATTTAAATTAATTTTTACATTATAATTATTAAATAATTAAAATAATTTGGTTTTCTGACAATTTTATGGCCTCACCAAGCTCAATAGTTACACTCTGTAATGGGAATAATCACAGTAATCAATATAAACAAGTATTTTTCTCGGGTATATTTTTATGCTGTGTAGTATCTATGATATCTGGCTAACATTAGACATTTTGCCCTAATTTTAAACCATGACATTACATTATTTTGAATGCAGCAAGAATGCACAAAACTCAAGATGACTCTCATTCTCGCACAAACCCTTTAATAGCACACTGAAGCTCCTCCCTGGCTCTGATGCTGAGTCAGATGTCCGGTAAGCTTATCCTGATTAGATTGAAATCAGTAGTTTGGGTGAGGTGGCCAACAGGGCTTATGTAGGTTGAGAAAGAAGAGAGTGATACTGCTTATCTTGTAAATCCTTGCCAAACCCCTGGTCAAAAAAAGCAATGGAAATTTCTCTCACACAGCATAGATCCGGTAGATTTAACACATGCTCCCATCTCTAAGTAGAAGAACATGTGCCATAGTCTAATGTGTCCTGCCACAGTTACATAAACCAAAAATATAGTTCTGTCATGACAACTCTCTGAATATTTCTGCATGATAAAGGATATGACAATTTCAATGCATTTGGCCTTGGCAGAATATATCTGCTACGCTGCTGCTGTTTGTTATTGCTGTTGTTGTAAATTATTGCTGCTGCTGCTGCTGCAAAGTGAGTACAGGAAGTTGCTACTGCCAATACATACACTGATACACTGCTTGAGTATTTAAGAAATACAGATAGCATTTATAATAACCATAGCAGATCTATACAGGTGGAGCTGGGGAGGTGGAGGGTTTCAGAGGAACTCTAAGAGCATGCTGCGAAATGCTGTAGTGAATGCTAACCAGATATTTACACGTAAAGCAGCAAGCTCACTGGCTGCGTATGCAACATGAACCATCAGCTTGTGAAAAGTAGTTTAACACTGAATATCATCAGTTTGCATTACCGACTCATCAGCCTGTGCCATCTAGAGTCTGACAGAACTTGTATTTACACCTCTCAAAATAACATAAAAAATCTCTAACATAATGTTTTACACAATATCTTTGGCAAAGCATCATTTAAACTAAAATTGAAATTGTGATATGGTTTTTGTGCACTTATAAAATTGTATATAGCCTGTAGTGGGGTCCTGAGCTGATGCCATGTTCCCATGAGTCTCAGAGTGGGTTGGTTCACAGAGCAAGTTTAATGTGTATTTGGGAATGCAACATGTCCCAGTTGCACTTTATTTTTCCATAATTTCCAACATTCCATTATAGCATTTTACTAAGTTTCTTTCTTGACAGCTCTCATAAGATTTTATCATGGTAATGTATATGACAATGTTAATGTATTTGGTCCTGGCGGAATAGATCTGCTACGCTGCAGAATTGCTGCTGCTGTTGGTTATTGCTGCTGCTGCAAGCAAGTACAGGAACTTGCTACTGCCAAAGCATATGGCGATACAGTGCTGTAAGTATTTAAGACATACTGCAGCTGCACAATAGCATACAAAATAACCCGTAGCAGATCTATACAGGTGGAGCTGGGGAGGTGGAGGGTTTCAGAGGAACTCAAAGCGTGCTGCTGCGAAAGGCTCAAGTGAATGTCAACCAGCCATTTAAAGGTAAAGGTTCAAACTCATTGGCTGCGTACGCGACATGATCCAATCAGCTTGCGCAAAGTGGTATAAGGCTGTGAATATCATCAGTTACGTTAACACTCGTCAGTTTGCACCATCTAGAGTTTCATGAAAGAACTAGGCATAATGAGAAGCATTTGTAAACCTGTTGCCACAGAAACTTCCGGCAAAATAAAAGCTTTTGGAATACAGAATTTATTTTACTACTGAAAAGTAAAATAATTATTAACCTACTTATTCAAACTGTTCTCATGACAAAAACATACCTGTGAGAACTTTTTCGCAGATACGTACCGCCATGTACATTTTGTGACGTATTCGATGTAAAATGTCAACTGAGTGGCGCTAAAAGAGTGTTTTTTTCTGTAGAACAGATTAACTTACATATAGTACGTTTTATGTGACGTTAGTTTTGTACGTGTCACCGCAGTTCTGACTTGAAATGTCCGTTGAGTGGAGCTACAACTCGAGTGCTCTGTGACGTTTTAAAAAAACAACACCACCTGCACTACACCTAAACCTACCTGATAGTAAGAATAAAAGCAAATGTGACGCAAAACGCAATCGTAAGCATGCCGTTTTAGTTTTTTGATCGCTCATCTTTCAGCTATTTCATCATGAGTCATTTTTCACAGGATTCATACCCAAGGATTTCACATTCTAAGTCCAGTTTCATGCTAACTGAGCTACCGAGCAAGCTTGTTATGTATGGAAAGGGATATGGAGCTGTAATCATAACTGTGCACAAAAAATTGCAACTGCTCCCTGTTTTGCCACCTCTAGTGTTCATTTCTGTTAGAAACTGCAGTGATATGTACTTTTTGGTATGTCACATCTTGCGAAAAAGTTCTCACAGGTACGTTTTCGTCATGAGATTAGGTAATACTTGTAAAGTGCTGCTGTATTACAATAGTAATACATTACTATTATGTATGTGTACTAGTATGTGTCGTAGTACTCCCGTGAACTTGTCAAAGACTGACAAGGAAGAGAAGAACTTGTTAAATAAAGCCAATTTTTTTTGTTTTCTTTGCTTCTCGTAGCTTCATAAAATTACAGTTGAACCACTGATGTCACATGGAATATTTTAATGATGTCCTTAGCACTTTTCTGGGCCTTGAACATGTCAGTTGCCTTGCTGTCCTGCATGCAGGGTCAGAAAGCTTTCGTATTTCATCAAAAATATCTTAATATGTGTTCTTAAGATTAACAGAGGAGGTCTTACATGTTTGGAACAACACGAGGGTTAGTAATTATTGACAGAATTTTCATTTTTGGGTGAACTATTCTTTTAAGTCCACATACAAGTCAATGTAAAGACATTTTACTCTTCTCAGTCTGGTCACTAAGGAGGGAATGGAGCTCTTAATTTTGCTCCCAAAGTGCCCTGATTGATGTATTTACTGTTGCTTAAAAATGTATAACATTCAGTAAAACACTAAATTCATGCTTTATTTTCTTTCCTAACCCTCAAATGCTTAGGAAAGTGACTGGAATTTATTCATTTTAAAAGTGTCCTAATTACTTTCGACCACCGTACAAGCTGTCAAGTGTAATTTTGTCAGACTGGGACTTAAACTAATAGCCACTGGCTATTAATTGTTTATCTCTTTGCAAATAAATTTGCTATTTTTGTGGGCGCCAATAGCCTCGTGGGTAGCGCCGACATATAGCGCCGTTACACTGCGGTTGTCCCGAGTTCGAATCCAGGCTCGTGGACCTTTCCCGATCTCACCCCCTACTCTCTCTCCTACTTCGCTTCTTGTCCAACTATGCTGTTTTATCTAAATAAATGCATAAAAACACCAAAAATGAATCTTAAAAAAAATTGATGTGTCCTTGAACATAAGAAAAATGGAGGGTGAATCAGAAACAGCAGAGGATGTAAAAAGAGATCTACAGAATGAAAAAGAAATGAACAAAAATGTGCAAAATATCTGTTGATTGCTCTTAATGATCATAGGTTTAAGGCAGCGGTACTTAAAATCCCAGAGTGCCGTGCCTGTAAAACCCCCCATAAGTCCAAACCCAATTCTCAAGCTTAACTGCTATGGAGCTATCAGCGCTTTGACACGCTAGGCAGAGATCCCACAAGACTGAAACCCCCCACCCAAATCAATCATACTCCGCACTAATGCAGAGGTCATTCTGGAGGAGGAAAGCTGGGAAATGAGAGCGTCCCTGTTGACTGCAGCAAACTTACTAAAAAAAAGAGCCAGCAGAAGCATGTACTTGAATGTCTTGAGTGGTTTCTTCTGCAGTCTGCTTTGCATCTGAAATCTACATATGTTCGCAAGCAGGTGATTAACGAAACAGTAAGGTGAACGAATTAGCTAATAAAAAACGGCAGGCATCAAATGAACTCGGTGTGTTTGCGTATGAAAGAGTTGCAGTCGTCTGTAATTACTCTGCCAGATCGCATCAGTCAGCCGTCACGCTGATGGAAGGCGGATAAAATACAAACACAGGATGCAGGCAAACAGTCGCCGCAGATTATGAGCCAACCCGAGCTGGAAATAATGTTCTATGTTCCTTGTCGCTCTGAGGCAAAGTGTGTTGAGATGGTTGAAAGGTGTGTTTTGGCCACGGTGTGCTATGTGAAGGAAGGGTGTGTGTTTCCTAAGGGTGAAAGTGGGGAAAAAACAAGCAGGTTGAGTAGACATACTGAAAAAAAATGAAGTATGAGAGTGCTAAATCAAGTCTGCTCTCAGTAAACACAAGCTTGACAGCACACAACAACACAGTCACTGAAAACAGTTTTGTTAGGTGAAAGTTTAACAGAAAACGCCTAGAAGAACATTTTATGGTGCTTAATAAAAACAACAATAGTGTAAAAATAATTCTAAAAAAAAAAACACTGATATTTGGCTATAAACCTGAGCACTTTTTGAGATATTCTTGAGCTTGTTCTTGTTCTTCTGAATCTCCAGAGGGGACTACTAGACTAATCTGAAAGGCAAAAGTTTTCATTTGCCCTCCATTTAATGTCATTACTGTCTAGGAGAAACAATTTAGATGTTAAAAAGATCTCATTTGTGATTTGTCTTTCCTGTGGGTGTCCATCCTGTCCTGTTAGGACTTCATTTGTAACAAAGCATGATAAAACAGAAATTGAAAATCAGGTCAGATGAGTTAAAAGATAAGACAAAGCAAAGACAAAACAACATAGATAAGGAGAGCTAAAAAAAAATCCACAGAGTCCCAGACAGGAAAATGGCTCTTTCTACACCACAAGACCAAACTGAATGATGGTAATTAACATCAGCCCATAATTAGAGCTTATATTGTGTGATTACAGTTTAGCAGTACATGACCAATCCGTGCTCAGACTACACAAGTGAACGCCAGAGGTTAGGGTACAACCATAAAGCATATGTTAACAACATCAGTTTTAGGGATTAAACTAGTTTGAACTCCACTCAACCTCTGCCGGGTGTCCGATCCCCTGTCTCTCTCTCATTCTCTCTCTCTGTGTTTCTTGCCAAAATGCCATCATGCTGTGCCAGGAAATCTGGGTCAATGGCAGAAGTGGCAGAAGGAAAAAACAAGAACCAGAGAAAGACAGATCCTTGTCTCTCTCTAGGGGACTTTGAGGCTCTTAGGATAGTAGAGGAAATTTACTTTTTCCATGCAGTTATCATCTGAAGCGACACACTGTTACGCTTCCCTCACCCTATCCTCTCACAGCTAAATTTGCTCTGTGTAATACATTAAACACTCAACACAGCCAGAGTAATTTTGTATGTGTATAAATAAAGTGCATTGTTAAATGGCAAAGTAATGTTAGACATTAGGGCTGGGTAAAAAAAATATTGATTTCTTGATTTTGAAGGAGTAGTTTACTTCCAGAACAAAAATTGATGGATAATACTGGTTGTCATCCAAGATGTTCATGTCTTTCTTTCTTCAGTCGTAGAGAAATTATGTTTTTTGAGAAAAACATTTCAGGAATTATCTCCATATACAGACTTTAATGGTGAGTTTGAACATCCAAAATGCAGTTTAAATGCAGCTTCAAAGGGCTCTAAATGATCCCAGCTGAGTAATACCTTTTAATTTAATAAAAATTACCTCAAATGCTTACTTATCTAGCTCTGCCATGCTCTGTGTAAACTGGGTCAATACAGTTAGGGTATAAAACTCTTATATCATTTTCTCCTCCAACTTTAAAATCGTCCTTCATTGCTGCAGAAGTACCGACCCAGTGTTTACAAAGTGAACATGCAAAGAAGGTCAAACGCCCTTTACAAAACAAGGGTAAAAAAGCGGTGTAGGACAGTTCTGAAGTTGGAGGAAAAAAATGAGATGGGAGTTTTTCGACATACCCTAACTGTACTGACCCGGATTGCACAGAGTACGCATGTGCATTGCAGAGCTAGACAAGATGAGCGTTTGAGGTTAAAAAGTAAATAATTTTTTTTGTTTTTTTCAGAAAATGACAGATCGTTTTGCTAGATAAGACCCTTCTTTTTCGGCTGGGATCAATTACAGTCCTTTGAAGCTGCATTTAAACTGCATTTGGACGTTCAAACTCGTGGGCACCATTGAAGTTGCCTATATTCCTGAAATGTTTTCCTCGAAAATCATGATTTCTATACGACTGAAGAAAGAATGAACATCTTGGATGACAACAGGGTAAGTACATTATCTGTAAATTTTTGTTCTGGAAGTGAACTACTCCTTTAATCGGTTCTCATTTTTACGAAACGATTCTTAGGGTGTTTTCACACCTGGCACTTTGTTACCTGACGCGTTTTCCCCGCTTAGCTCGGTTCGTTTGGGCATATGTAAACATGGCAATCGCACTCGGATTCACGCCAAAACAATCGATCCGAGATCGCCTGAACAAGGTGGTCTTGGCTCGATTGAAAACAAACTCTGGAGCGGTTCGGTTGTAGTGAGAAAGCAATCCGATCCAACAGACCAACATACCAGGCTAAATCATATTGTATAATGGGTAATTACAGTTCCGTGAACAGCTGTAGCTTTGCTGTTTTGCTAATACCGCTTAAAATGAACCTGTGAATGTCTGTGGGCACGTCTTCGTCATTCAAAATCAAAGCGCGTTTTTCCGATGAATCCTGGACTCCTGCTTAAATTTCTAAATTAATATAATAATAGCTACTAAAAATGCAACAATAAGCTCGCAAAGCTGTTGTTGTTCCATCCTGATGGATGACAGCTGAGAGGAATTCCGGAAAATAAACCGTGGAACTTTGAGTTTACTCGTGCGTTACTTGTATTAACACATTTGGTCCATTAAGAAACTTTACTGTGTGAAAACGAACCACACCAAGAATAAAAAGCAACATTGTAATAATCTGAATCCCTGTTTTGGAACAAAGCAATCGATTAGTGTAGCCTGGTTTCAGTTAATGAATGGAACATTCTCAATAAGCTTTGTTATTTGTTACTTTTGCTATGCAGTCTCAGATTTCAAATTCTGAACATGTCAGTATAACACCTTGTAAACAGTATGTCACGTAACGTCACATTTCGGTGACCAAAAACTCGTTAGTCAGCTAGAAAAATGAACTCTAGAGAGGAGCATTTTGCTAAATCTACGCACCATATAACATACTGTCACACCGTCACACTCACCTGACCCTGGACCAGTTTCCACCGAACGCACGCAATCACCCGCATCTGATTCAGCACCAATCACTCGCTCACAATCACCAGACTACTAACACCTGGTCTCAATCAACAGCTCCCTTTATAAGGATCGCTCAGCCATTCATTCGATGGCTGAGCTCAAGGTTGATACGTTCTATCATTCCTGGATCATCCGCCTGCTTATCTGCTCCCTTACCTTTGAAGAACGAACTCTGTCTGCCGTAATCCTCAAACGAACGCCTGAAAGATTGAGTATTCATCTATGGCCATATACTTACCTGCAGAGAACCTGTTTGATTTGTGATACTGTTGACGTTTTATCTGCACGAATATTCACCTGATCACTTACCTGCTGGTATCCTGTTTGATGTATGATACTGTTGACGTTTACCTGCGCTGATACTTACCTGGACATTTACCTGCACGAATACTTACCTGGATATTTACCTGCAGTGAACCTGTTTAAGTTGAGAACATTAAATAAACTCACTTGTTACACTGTACTCCTTTTGTCTGTTGTGACTGAGCGTGACACATACGGTGTTCTTCAGTATTTAATGTATGTTCGAACACATCAAGTTTTTATGATAGCCACCATTTAAATGTTTATATTTCAAAGACCAAATTGGTGTATAAATATAATAATGTAATTGTAAAGTTAGTATTATTTTTTTTTTTATCTTAAAAACTTTGACTCAAAAAATGAGTCTCATTTAAGTGATGGTATGCAAATCAATTAATTTTAAACTTTAATATTATAGTAATGTAGTACCAACTGACATTCATGTATATTTTACAGCATTAGTTGAGAGATTTTTTTTTCCTTGAGAAAATTTGGCATGTACTGTACTTGATATTTTTTCAAAATAATCGAATCAAATTGAATTGAATAAAATTGCAAGCTTGTGAATCAAAATCGAATCAAATTGTGAAATTTATGTCAATACCCAGCCATATTAGACACTGATCATTAAAATAATAAATACTGTTTTAAAATAATGTCCTATACACTATATAAACAGTAGGAATTGTACTCTATTATTTTAAACAGTAGTGTGCTACATTGCTGTCACATGACCTCGTCATGTTATAATTAAGCATTAATAAGGCATCCAGTGGATTGGGGGGAAAAAAGTTTCCATAATGCATGTAAATAACTTAAAGGAATAGTTGACCCAAAAATGAAAACCTGCTGAAAATTAGGTACACCCCAATTTGTATACTTATGTATTATTCTGTGCCATTCTTACTATAAAAAGTGTGAAAAAGTGCTTGATACCTGTGGATTTTTGTGATGGTTTTTATCAGCTGTTTGGACTCTCATTCTGACGGCACCCATTCCGTGCAGAGGACCCATTGCTGAATGAGTGATGTAATGTTAAATTTCTCCAAATCTGTTTTGATAAAGAAACAAAATTAACTACATCTCAGGATGACTTGAGGGTAAGTACATTTTCAGCAAATTTTCATTTTGGGTGAAATAATCCTTTAACATAGCTGTAATCAGAAATATTTCAGGATGTATATTAACTGTCACACGGAATGGAAGGTATATGCAGTTTTGCAACTATGTTAAATGGATATTCAATGCATTCATACATTTAAAAATATCTTTTTTATAGCCTACTGTAGAAATAGTATGCATACTATGTTATTATGCTACGTTAGTATCCCTGGTTCTGGTATTCATTCTGGATCATGTAGAGCTGTACATTAGATCCTCATAAATAATGTATTTAGCGGACACCACCTGTGTTCCATACACTCACTGAAAAGACATTATATAACAATGAAACAGAGCGCTGCTAAACATCTGATGAGCTGAGTCAGAATGAAAAGAATGTGTAGACCATATGAATTATATATTTATCTCTCATTCTCATCTTCAGGAATCCCTCTGCTTCTTAATTCACTACAAATTATTTTTAATTAAATGATTTTTAATTAATTATTTTTTATAAAAATGTTTTCAAACACAAGACATTCTATTGCTCAAAAGTCTGGGGTCTCTAATGCTCATCAAGGCTGCATTTATTTAATAAAAAATACAGTGAACAGTAATATTGCGAAATATTATTACAATTTAAACTGTGCACTCTTTTAATATATTTTAGAATGTAATTTATTCCTGTGATGCAAAGCTGAATTTTCAGCATCATAACTCCAGTTTTCAGTGTCTGTTCAAGAAACATTTGTTATTATGTCAATGTTGGAAACAGTTGCGCTGCTTAGTATTTTTGTGGAAACCGAAACTTTTGAACAGTAGTGTTTGTATAAATACTACAGATTCTGATGTGGTGGGTTCCTCTGACTCAGACTACAGTCTGTAGAGAGCGCTACCAGGTGCTCCTCATAATTAATTCATCACAGGTTTGCTGTGGACATATTTAGACTGAAACTCAATAGAGAGAAACAAAAGGGGATGCTCACGATGATAATAATGACAGCAATTTAATGACGTCTAATGTGTTTTCAGATGCTACTCGCTCTCTTTCTCTTTGTGAGAATAAGCTGACACAATATGTTATTGATAAATACATAATTCAAGTAATGCAGGCATTTAAAAATCAAGGCTGTGCATGGATTAAGCATTCCTCGTCCCGGTCGCTCGCATACTAATACAAACACACAAAACGGCAAAATGCAAATACAGAATTAGCTGTAACCTCCCTACCATTTGTGGATGCAATTAAACTAAGAGGAAGTGCTATATTTTTTGGACTATTTTAATTGCTTTGAATTGCAGTGCATTAAACACACACTTTCTCCCTTTCATAGACACACTCAACTGTTATTATTCCCAGTCCACACTGTCCTTTCATCTGAGTGAGGGTCATTTGCAGGATGATTTACAGCTACAAAAAGGCCACTCAGTCAAGAAGACTAAATAAGAGAAG
>JAHKKF010396773.1:0-14211 GCA_019740295.1 Labeo calbasu | reverse complement strand
GACTTGACTATATTTATATTTATTTTTATTTTTATTTTTATTTTTATTTTTATTTTTATTTTTATTTTTATTTTTATTTTTATTTTTATTTTTATTTTTATTTTTATTTAATCTTCTAGCCATGGTCCAAACTAAAACAGAATAGGCTGAAAGAAATTAAGCAGACTGTACCCTTAAACGTTACTTTAAGTTAAGGAACATAATAGTTCAGCAGCAGGACGATGCAGGAGCGCTAACGGGGCCAAAGACGCGACTAACCCCATTTAAAGAGTGTGTGTCTGTTTCAGTGAGCAGGACTAGTGTGTGTGTGTGTGTGTGTGTGATCTGAACATCGCCCAGGGGTTGTTAGCATGTCTGGGGAGATGAGTTGGACTTGTGAGTGGCTCGCCATCGAGGACGTGAAGGAACAGACTCGTCCTTCCCTCGAGCGCTGCTGAAGACGGGACGAGGGTTATTACGGAGGAGCTCAGAGCTTTGTCAGAACGGGTGAAGGCCGCGGCTCTATTGTACAGCGTCCATTAATAACCCAACGAGCCAAATGTCAGCAGTGCTTCTGTGTGTGTTTTTGTTTGGCCACCTACTTTCCTCTTGTGTGTGTGTGTGTGTTGTATATGTATATGTATGTGTGTTGTGTATATACATATTTATGTGTGTGTACAGTGTCCCCATTCCTCTGGCCCTTTACGTTGGCTTGTTTATGCACGTATGACTGCGTATTTTATACATGTCACTGAACAAACAGCGTTTCTCACATCCAGCACATCAGTGTGTGTGCATTCAGCTGCAGCATACTAAATATTTATTCATGTATTTAATTAGATTTTATTTCATATTTGCAGTTTGCATTTAAATGATAGTTTTACTGAATTTGTTTTGTGCTTTTGACATTTCATTACTTTTTTGGAAACTGAAGAGTTCATATGCAAACACAGATAACTCAGATAACGTTTTTTAACCATTTTTTAACCATTTTTTCATTGTGCATTCCAGTCTCAATCAAACTGTTGGGTTATTTTGATATAAAGTAAAAATAACAAAAAAAAAAAAAATACAGATAACACAATAAAAGCATGATAACATAATAAAAAGCATGATTTTTAAAGTTTTTGCAAATAAACTACTTGTAGAACATAACCTATTTATTATAGAAAACATTTTGTAATTAGTTTTTTATTTTCACATTTTTCATCTAATATTTATATTTTTCATTGTGTGCACAATATGGCTGGCAAACGATTAATCGTGATTAATCGCGTACAAAATAAAAGTTTGAGTTTGCCTAATATATGTGTGTGTACTGTGTGTAATTATTATGTATATATATAAATGCAAGCACATTCATGTATATATTTAAGAAATATTTAAAAGTATATGCATTTATTATAGAAATAAATTTATATTTTGTACATAACATATTTCTCTTAAATATATACATTAATTTGTGTGTATTTATATATAAATAATAATTACAGACAGTGCACACATATATTAGGCATACAAACTTTTATTTTGTATGCGATTAATCACGATTAATCGTTTGACAGCCCTATTGCGCACACACTGAAAAAAATATAAATATTAGATGAAAAATATAAAAATAAAAAAAACGAAACTAAAAACTGCACATCCAGTTTGAGCATACTAAGTATGTTTTAAAGTAGCTTTTATTTTATATTTTCAATTTTTAAATTTGAATTTTAAGTTTTAGTAATTTTGTTATATGATCTTGCCATTGTTATTTTTATTATTTTATTTTTCTAAGATTTCTTTATAGCTTTAGTTTGTTTTTTAGTCATTTTTGCACTTTTTTACAAATGTATTTATTTCCATTTTATAATTTCTGTTTTGTTTTTAAGTTCTTTTAAATTTTATATTTTATATCAGATTTATTTTAATTACCAAAAAAGATTTTAATAGTTTTTGTTTTAGTGAAGTTTTAGTTTTGAACATGTCACTGAATAAACTTCATCACATTAGCATGCAGTTGTGTGTGTGTGTGTGTGTGTGTGTGTGTGTGTGTGTGTGTGTGTGCGTGCGCGTCTAGTTTCAGCTTTTATAGAAAACCACATTAAGAAGAGGAAGAAAATAAATGAAATTCATTGTGGTGAGAAACGAAACAAAACAAAAAAAGTAAAAAGTGTAGTGGTACTTTGTTAATTGAGCATCTTTTCCTATGATTGCGTCAGTGCAGATCACCTGTGTGTGTGTGTATAAGGTGTGTCTCATCTTGGCATCTGCACACGAATTAAACTCTGCCAGGTTTGGCAAAAACAGGAGCAGGTGTCGTCATGGAGACCACCTGGGTTGCCTTATCTTCTGTCAACCTGTTCACATTTACCACGCTTCAGATTTCACAAAGTAAAACGTTTCTTTTACTGTGGACAAACCCAGTGTTGTAACTAATTATGTGAATATTAGCTGTTATTATATTCTATCTGCTAGTCTATTTTTACCCTAGCAACCACCCAGAAAATCGTAGAAACCCCTTAGCAACCACCCAAAGCACCTCAGCAAGGCCTTCGTTTACCTTCAGCGAACTTTCAAACTGTACATACTTAACTGCATCTGCTTAAGTCTCCAAACAAAGCATTGCTACAGATTTTAAAAATGCGTAAATTGGAATTATAAAACGGTTCCGGTCCTTGATTCTGATTGGCTGATCCATGTTCGAAGCTGTTGTAAATTACTCTACAAACATACACCTTTGTTTACATCTGTGTGTTGCTCGGCAACCACTTTGTTGCAACCACAACTGTTTCTGAGGAACTACATTATTTGGCGGAAGGATGTTTTTATTAATACCATTACACTTTATTTGCTGTGTTTTATTTTGTGAAACCTTACTACGTATATGGAATAACTGTTTTATAAAATCAATAAGCCTGTGAAGCCGTGGTTTACAGTGAATTTATAACAGCTAAGGGGGTAACAACGAAAGCTTCTTGGCACTTATTGCTTTTTGCAATGTCCGTGTTTACAGTTTCGCGCTCTCGTTTTCTCTGTGATGTGGATCCGATTCGGGTTTGGTGTTGGTGTGTTTTGCTCTCACCTGCATTGCAGACACAGTGAGCTCCTCATGATGGCTGCAGTGTGTCTGTCTGTTTTGTTTAGGTTACGTGAGCTTTGATTTGTGTCATTGTCAATTATGTGCTAATAAACAGATTATCTTGTCGTCATGGCAACGCCAGCAAAGTGACAGCGGTGAGATTGTTTAATGCACAGATGGCGGGTGTTATCCTGCGGGACGGTGGTCACACACACACACACACACACACACACAAACACACACACACACACACTCTCTCCATAAACACAGCATCTCTCTGCCTTAACGTTCACTGTACTCCACGTGCTGCCGATCCCAAGTGTGCAACTTGCACGTTTTATTTGTTTTAAAGTTGTGAGGTGTTGTGCTTGTGTTTGTGTGGTTGTTTTATGTTATATTTTTTTGTTTTTTTGTTTTTAATTTCTATTTAATTTAGTTGAGTTTTCATTTTAAATGAAGCAAGTAGAGCAAAGGTAAAATATAATAGTGTTTTTTTTTTTTTTAATGTACTTTTTTTATTTTGATATCTGTGACTCAGGACCACAAAACCAGTCATAAGGGTCAGTTTTTGGAAATTGAGATTTATACATAATCTGAAAGCTGAAAAAATAAGCTTTCTGTTGATGTTTCTGTATGGTTTGTGTTTGTTAGGACAGAGACGCAACTATTTGAAAATGTGTAATCTGAGGGTGCAAAAAATTCAAAATGCTGAGAAAATCGCCTTTAAAATTGTCCAAATGAAGTTCTTAGCAATACATGTTACTAATCAAAAACTAAGTTTTGATATATTTACGGTAGGAAATGTACAAAATATATTCATGGAACATGGTCTTTACTTAATATCCTAATGATTTTTGACCCTGGCTGTTGCTATAAGAATACCTGTTCTACTTAAGACTGGTTTTCAGGGTCACATTTTTGAAAGACGTCAATAAAGCAATATATAAATAAATATATTTAGATTTTATGTTGACTTTTAGATTTTAAAAATGCACAGACTGAAATTTTGTCATTTCCATGTCTACAGTCCTCTGGGAAAACATTACTTAAACATCACTTGTCTTCATTTAGGCTTTTTTTGTTAAAAAATCTAGTCAAATCAGCGAAATTGTGAAATATTTTTACTATTTAAAACGCCTGTGTTCCATGTGAATATATTGTGAAATGGAATTTATTTCTGTGATGCAACGCTGAATTTTCAGCATCATTACTCCAGTCTTCAGTGTCACATGATCCTTTAGAAATCATTCTAATATGCTGATTTGTTGCTCAAGAGACATTTCTGTCTCTTATTAGTGTTGACAATTGATTGAATGCCTTCTTTAATAAATAGAACATTCAAAAATAAACAAATAAATAAAATATGAATTAAAAAAAAATCTTACTGACCCCCAAATTTTGAAGAGTAGTGTTAAAATGATAGTAGAGAAGCACCATTCGATACAGCACGAGACTGCGTAAGAAACTGAAAGCTGATGCAAAGGTTGTGGTATGTTGCTGCCAGAGTACCTGCATGTGTTTGTGTGCATGCTCACGTGTGTGTTTTGTATGTGCATGTTTTCCTGTGGCTGAGTGAAGTATGCGGTTGTGAAACAGTGCGAGCAGAGACACGGGGGAGTGTCGTACAGAGCAGATTGTTGTTGCTCAGCACACTTCACTCATGTAGAAAAGCATCAGCTTGATCTCAGATGTTTCTCCTACGATTTCTTAGAGGTATAAATAGACCCAAATCTGTCAGTAATTGACATCCAGTGAGACTGTCGAGCTCTAAAATGCATGTGAAGCAGCTCAGATGATTTGACGAGAAGTGTTCAAGTTCACATTGGGATGTTTTGATTGCAGACTAAGTATGAGTCTAGTTTGAGACACTGTGATGTCTTCCGAAGCTCGAGAGAAGAGACATTCGAGGTTACTGCTTTATTTTAACATCTGAGAGAAACTGGAGACTTCAACAAACTCTGTGTTTGCTAATTATATGTTATATTTAAAAAATGGGATGATAATGAGATCTCATTAGTGATTTTTCTTCACTATGAGCACACACACATACACGGCATGTTAACAGAAAGAGTTGGAGGAGTTTGCTGTGAGTTGCAGCCTGTCAGAAAAGAGTCATGGCGTGTGTGTGGAGGAGAGACAGAGACAGAGATGGTTTTGCAGAAGCTGGATTATGGCCAGTGGTTTTATTAGGTGGGACAGACTCACCGCAAGACAGATAATGAAAGATTGTGTCTGGAAAACACAATGAAGAGAGACGTGGGACATCAGGAGGATCGGAAAATGAGACTCTTCACTGGTTTTTGGTTCGTTAGCTTATTAAATGTGAAGTGTTCGATCTCTGCAGCACCAAACACTCCCGCCATCTTCCTTTGGTAGTCAATAAAGAAGTCCTCAGCTTTGCTGGATGCTTGCTATGGTGTTTTGGTGAGTGCTATGACAATTTGGGTGTTTTCTGTGGTTTCTAGGTGGTTGCTAGTAGTAATGGTAGTAGTGTGATGTTTATCATCTACAATAATATCATAACTGTTGATTTAATGATGTGCGAGCTCACATTAGAGTGACATCACTCAGTTTGCCCAAAAATAAACAAAAATAGGTTTTCAGAGTCTAAAAGCATTCACTGCCTAATGAAGCTTATAAGAATAAGTTGTGAAAGCAATATAACCACAAGTTATTTCACAACCCTGTACGTTATTTTTTTTTTAGAAAGACATGATACTGTTACAAACAAAGAGTGCCATTTTACAAAATATCAACGTGCATGTGCGAAAAGTGATATTGATTTTATACATCAGTTCAACAAACAAAAAGTGACTACATTTTAGACACAGTATTGTCTGTTTTTTCAGAGCAACGCTGTGGTGTTTTCAGGGTTGCCAGGTTTTCACAACAAAACCCGCCCAATTGCTACTCAAAACAGTCGTGTTTTGATGGGGGTCCCCCGGTAAAAATTGCATTCTAAGGAGTAAAATGTGTGTTTTTGGCGGGATTCCTCTGGTAAAATTAAAATTTCAGGGGATAAATATCATGTTATGGGGTCACTTAAACCCGCAGACAGAAAACAACCCGCACCAACAGTGTTAAAGTAGCCCAGTTCTGCGGGAAAATCGCAGACTTGGCAACACTGGGTGTTTTGTTCCTGAATGAATCTGCTATTGAATGAATAATTTGAGTCAGTGATTCATGATTCTTGCTTCGTTTCTTAATGAATCAGCCATTTTGAACAAATGGTTAGAATGAATGATTCAGTGAATCACTCATTAATACAGGGACTTGCCGTCACCTTCTGGTGGTTTTAATGTCATGTTTATTCATTCACGACAGGCCCAAACTACCCAAGATACCAGCTTAAAAACACACTCAGCAAAATCTTGTTTAATCATTGTTACTGAAAAAAATGTCAAAATACCTTTTTTTTTTTTTTTTTTTTAAATATGGCACACTCCTAGTTGCTATCCTGCACCCTTAAGTCTAGGGCTGTCACTAACGATTATTTTGGTAACTGAGTAATCTGTCAGTTATTATTCTGCCGATTAATCGAGTAATTGGATAATTATAATTTTTTTTTTTGTAGTAATTAAAATAGACCTAAGTGAACAAAAGCCTTTAAAATGACTTACAATACCTGTAAAATAGCAATGAGGCAATAATAATTAGTTTAAATAAAGTAAACTTAAAATGCATAATGTATCCTAAACTAATAGAGCTAATGTGCATTAAGCATTATAACAAATGCCTGCAGAGGGCGCCATTGACCTGATGATTGTTTTTACACTTTACTGCATGATCTAATCCTCATTTAATATTGACTCAACAATATTATAAATCTTTAATATTTGATCATTTCTTTATGATAGAAAAGCTACAGACATTGTAATTTCTTGAATATGTGGACATCAAAACATGTCATCTCAGAGTGAGGGTTTAAACTTTTATTTTGAAATCGTGATGAACAGTTAGCATATTGAGAAAGATACTGATGTATTCTCCTGTGTTTGCGTAGGTTTATAAATGATTTACCTTACAAATCTGATGAAATAGCGCACATTGCGTTTCCAGATGAACGTTATAATAAACCCAAACTCACAACAACATGCAGAGATGGAGTTTGAGATGCTCCACACGTGTAAATGATAACAGTTTGTGTAGCAGCATTTATTGCGTAAATTCTTAATAGCATTATGATTTTTAAATGGGTTTAATATGTGGAATGCGCCACTTCCGGTATTTTGCAGATTATTCGACACGGCAAAATGCAATCGAGGATTTAAAAAAACAAACAAAAAACAAATACTCTAATAGAATCAAGGAATCATTGCAGCCCTACTCTTTGTGATATTCTGGCCTCTTGATTTGCCCCTTTTCTTCAGTCTATATTTGTAAGATTTGTTTGAAAATTCTAATCCTGATTACTTTGGAACGTAATAGCAAACCTCAAATGAAAAGAAATGAGTTTCATTCCCAGGTTTGCTTGCCTTAACCACTAAAGCGCACACACACCGAGAAATAAATTAAAGCTCTAAGAAATGATCTGCATCAACAGCATATTGATTTTCATGCGCAAAGAAGTAAACAAACCAAGTCAATCTCTCGCTCTCTCTCATACACACACACACACACTGTTCTCCACAGGGGTTGACTGAAGGCCTATTGTCTTCACAGCATGACGACTAAATTGCAGAATCATTTGATTGTTCCCGTGGGGCTTAAACACACACATACACACACACTACAGTGATTCTAGTCCAATCAGCTGAGCTCTGGCTGTAACCTTCACTCGAACCCACTGCAGACACTTCTCAGTCATTTAGACACACTTAAGCTGCTGATCTCAGACCTGTCCTGAGCATTAGATGATGATGAAATCTTATCAGCTGTAATGTAAATTCTGTCATTATTAGCTCTTTCTCATGTCGTCTCAAACCCATTTGATTCTTTCCAAATTCTGGCTGTTGTTGAGTGTGAATCGGATGTTGAGATGTTCGTGCAGATGATCAGATGCCGTAGGAGATTCTCCGATCAGCCCATCAGTGCATGATGTGCCAGAGAGAGATGGCACGAGCTGACAGGAAGAGGAAGTGGCGAAATGAATGACAGATCCATTAGATACTTAATCTTCCGTGACATCACATCCTGCTCACTGCCTGATGAAATCGGCTGATGTTGAAATATTACTGTTGACTTTATTTGAAAGACACGATTCAGTTGTGATTGAAAGCCTGTGCAATATGAATGCAGGTTTTTGCAAAATATAAATTTTCAAAGTTGTGACATGTAAATATACACATTTGGTATCAGTAAGATTTTTGATGTTTTTAAAACTTTCGTATGCTCATCAAGAGCATTTATTTGATCAAAAATATAGAAAATACAGTAAAATTGTGAAATATTATTGCAATTCAAAATCAAAATATTCTATTTTAATATAGTTTAAAATATAATTTATTCCTGTGATCAAAGCTGAATTTTCAGCATCATTAATCTGGTCTTCAGTGTCACTCTGATATGCTAAGTTATTATGTATATGTAAATATTAGAATAGCTACATTTCTGAACACAGATATATTTATGAAACATAAAAAATAATGCATAATATTTAAAAAAATCTGTATTTTTCTATTTTTATGTTTAAAAATATATTTTAGATGTTTTCTCCAGGACTGAGAATTGTTCTTGAGAAAAACCTGCTGTGCTGAATCATGCTCAGTGAGACCAGGAATGTGCATTAAATGTCAAAAGACTTTCTACCTGAGAAATGACTCATGGGAAACGCAGCGCTCGCTCGTTTCCAGGTGCGGTTTGAGCAGCATGATTGATCTCTCTGATGTGAAAATCACTTGTTTAACATCCTCTGTCTCCTCGTTCTGGAGTGATGGATTCAGTGATGGCGATCGGTGATTTACCACGGTTTAACTCGTCTCTCTGTGTGTTTGAGGTTCCAGCGCAGAGCTAAAGTGCTAATGAGAGGGAACTGGATCAATTCTCTCTGTATTAAGAAAAGAAATTGGATCTCACACACACAAACACACAGTAGGTTTGGCTCACTAACAAAATTTTCTCTTTGCAGTGACACCAGTGTCTTAGTATTGATCCTAAATCAATACCTTAAAGGGCCTGGTCACCCAAAAATTGAAGTCCTGTCATCATTTACTCACCTTAATGTCATTTCAAACCTGTTTGCCTTTCTTTCGCAGAACACAAAATATATTTTGAAGAGCGTTGGGCTCTAAACAACACCAAATGCCATTGTCTTTCATTACATGAACATAAAACATGGCAATGTTTTCAGAATGTATTCCTTTTTAGTTCCACAGTAAAAAGGAAGTATGTGCATAAGTGTTTTCCCCGTTTTTTGCTGTATATATGTGTAATTTATGTAATTAGGGAAGTTTTCTGTGCTTGTTTTAGTGCTGTGCTGTTAGTTGTCGTGTTTTTCCTCTTTCTCCGCCATTAAAGTCTGTGGCAACCCATAGAACCGCTTGGGGACAGTGATGAAATTTCGCATACAGACAGAGGACAGTCTCAACATAAACCACTGCAATTTTGGAGTCTCTAACTCAAACTTTTTAGTGCCACCAACAGGCCAAAGTTGCACTTGTGCTTATGCTAATATATTTTGAACCATAAGGGGTAGAAACAAAATTCTTCTTTTCTGTGATTATTTGGGTCATTTTGAATCATCCGTCATTTTCTGTAATGAATGCAAAATGGCAGGAAAATATTTTCTTTAAAAAACTTTTTTAAAACTTTTTCACCAAAATTGGCTCTGATCGTCTTCAGATCTTTAGAAATTTTCACACAGATCATATGATTTGTATATGTATAACCATTTTCTCTGTTTTTGCTGTATATATGTGTAATTTAATATTATTTATGTACTTGGGGAAGTCTTTTGTGCTTGTATCTGTTACTCGTCGTGTTCTTCCTCTTCCTCCGCCATTAAAGTCTATGGCAACCCTTAAAACCGCTTGGGGGACAGTGATGAAATTTGGCACACAGACAGAGAACAGTTTCAACATTAACCACTGCACTCAAACTCTGTAGCGCCACCAACAGGCCAAATTTGCATTAGTGTGCAACTTTTGAACCGTAAGGGCTAGAAACAGTTCTTCTGTTCAGTGATTCCTTGGGTCATGTTGATTCATCCATCATTTTATGGAATGAATATTTTCCCGCCATTCTGAATTTTGTGGAAAAAAAAAAAAAAAAACTGCTTTTTTAAGCTTTCACCAAAATTGGCTCTGATTGTCTTTAGACCTCTGTCTGATCTTTACAAGTTTTCACACAGGTCATATGATCTGTATATGTATAAGCATTTTCTGTTTTTGCTGTATATGTGTGTAATTTAATATCTATGTAATTCGGGAAGTTTTCTGTGCTTGTATCTGTTAATTGTCGTGTTCTTCTTCTTCTTCCTCTGCCATTAAAAGTCTGTGACAACCCATAGAACCGCTTGCAGGAGAGAAATTTGGCACACAGACAGAGGACAGTCTCAACATTAACCACTGCAAATTTGGAGTCTCTAACTCAAACTCTGTAGCGTCATCAACAGGCCAAATTTGCACTTGTGTTTTTAGCTTTTGAACCATAAGGGCTGGAAACAAAATTCTTTTTTTGTGATTCCTTAAGTCATGCTGAGTCTTCTGTAATGAAAATTTTCCCGCCATTTTTAATTTTTGAACTTTTTTTGAATTTGTCCTAGATGGTTCGTCTGATTTTCACCAAAATCGGCTCTGGTCATCTGATCTGTATAAGCTTTCACACAGACAGAATTTATATTGCCAGTCAAAATTTTTTTAGTGTTTTTAAAGAAGCCTCTTCTGCTCACCAAACCTGCATTTATTTGATCCAAAGTACAGTAAAAGAAGTAATATTTTTACTATTTAAAACGACTGCTTTTTATTTGAATATATTTTAAAATGTAATTTATTTCTGTGATCAAAGCTGAATTTTCAGCTTCATTACTTCAGTCTTCAGTGTCACATGATCCTTCAGAAATCATTCTAATATAATGATTTGCTGCTCAAGAAATATTTTTATTATTATCAATAATTAAAACAGTTGAGTACGTTTTTCATCTTTGATGAATATGAAGATCCAAAGATCAGCATTTATCTGAAATAAAAGGTTTTGTAAGTCGTGCCAATAGCCTTGTGGTTAGCATGCCAATATATATTGCGCCGTTGCGCTGTGGGCGTCCCGAGTTCGAATCCCTGCTTGTGGACTTTTTTCCGACCGCACCCCCTTCTCTCTCTCCCACTTCGAAAATTGTATAAATTAATAGTTTTATTTAGCAAGGATGCTTTAAATTGATCAAACGTGATGATAAAGACATTTATAATGTTACAAAAGATTTCTATTTCAGATAAATGCTGTTCTTCTGAACTTTCTATTCATCAAAGAATCCTGAAAAATTACAACAATAATAATAATAATATTATAATATAATAATATTATTTTTGAGCAGCAAATCAGAATATTAGGGTGATTTCTGAAGGATCATGTGACTGGAGTAATGATGCTAAAAATTCAGCTTTGAAATAAATTACATTTTAAAATATATTTAAATAGGAAACTGTTATTTTAAATAGTAAAAATATTTTACTGTTGTACTTTGGATCAAATAAATGCAGGTGCTGAGCAGAAGAAACTTCTTTAAAAAAACATCAAAAATCTGTTCAAAAACTTTTGACTGGTAGTGTATGACATACAGTAGCTCTCATGCTCAGCGTACTGCGTAATCTGAGATAATCTCTGTTACGCAATGAGATTTTTTTAGTAATTAGTTCATTTATTAAATTCTATAATCAATGCATTGAGTGTGTTGTCAGACTGGTGCATCGATGCATTTTTCCCTAAACGTTAGCTTTGTTTTGACTCTTCAGGACAGAACAGACGCCGTCTGGAGCAGCTGAATGAGTCCATGCTAATCACATCTGCTCTCATTTCTAATCAGCGCTGTGCGTGTGTGTGTGTGTGCGTGTGTGTGTGTGCGTGTGTGTGTGTGTGTGTGTGTGTGTGTGTGTGTGGTGGAGACCAGCCAATAGTCTTAGACGACTCGAAAGCTGATATGATACAATGAAGTTTTGTCTGAGCGTTTGATGTAGGTGTGGGATTAGAGGATAGAAACTGTCATTAGCTGAGCATAAAAACGAAAGTCAATGGAAAGTCCCAGAGCGTGTGTGTGTGTGTGTGTGTGTGTTTAGCTTCAACAGTGTGTTCTGGTCCTGCAGTTTCTCTGTGTCTGTGCGAGTATGTGACCTGCATACTAATCACACACACACACACTTTCTCATCTGAAAGGCTGATGAGGATAAAGCTTTCTCTGCTCAGTCAGTTATGTATTTATATTATATTTGCATGCATATATAACACACACACATATAACAATGCTGTCAGCTCGCTCATGATTTATGGGGCTTCACCTGTAGGTCTTTAATGAGCTCTTTTTGTTTTAAAGGACAACAGGAGATGATTTGCGTCTTAGGGCGAAGCTCCAACTATTGATGAACTGAATAGTCATCTGAGACCTCAGGGAAGCCACGCGATTGGCTGTCCGCAGTCTGTCCGAGCGTGCTGATTGGTTGTTTGAAAGGTGAATATGCGTATTTAGTTTTGCAGAGACAGAGTTTGCTTTTTCACAATCCAAAATGTTATGAGTGTTGTGGTGAGATGTGAATGGACATGCGCTCGTTTATCTCAGCAGATGAACGTGACGGGCGTCTGATGGGTAACACGCTGCCGGTTGCTCTCTGTGTGTGTGAGGAGAAAAACACAGAACACAGAACAGGAAGTGAATGATTATGAGAAAGAGGATGAAAGAGGAGCACAGCGGGCTGGAGAGTCAGTCAGTCAGTCAGTCAGTGTTGTCGTCTCCAGTCGCTTCTGCTTTTTGACAGCTCCATTTCCTGCTTCCAGTCATTTCCCGACCTCATAACAACCTCGGCGCTGAGGACAACGACTGCTTTCCAAGATACAAGATTCATTCAACTTAGTACAGGTTATTATATTATTACTGCTATTATCTGGCATAAAGATAGTACAACAATAAAACAATAAATCATCTTTTATATTGTTAAAATCATGCACAGCAGCAGTGCAGCATTTAACTAATTATATTTTATTAAATTGTTTTGTATTATTATTGTTATTATTATTGTTATTATTATTATTATTATTATTATTATTATTATTATTATTATTTATCTGGGAAAAAGATAGTACAATAAAAAAAACACGAAATCATGATATTGTTAAAAAGGATGCACTGCAGCATTTAACTAATTATATTGTATACATTTTTAAAATAATTATTAAAACAATAATAATAATTATTATTATTATTATTTTATTAGTAGTAGTAGTAGTGTTTTAAATATTATTTGTCTTGCATATACAAAATAAAATGTCAAAATAAGATGAAAATTATGCATAATAATTGATTAAATGACAATTATATTTTATAAAATGTTGATAATTATTTAATATTTAATGCAACTTATAATTTAATAAAACTATTTCATTTTGTATAATACTGTAATAATGATATTTTTTACATTATTATTATTATTATTATTATTATTATAATGTTTTTTTAAATGATGATTTATCTGGCACATACACTAATTATTTTTTATAAAATGGTTTTGATTATTATTTTTTAATAGTATTTAGTGTAACACAATTTAAAGTTGTTTTTTATTTATCTGGCACATACACAATAAAACAATTTATATAGTTGAAAATCATGCACAGCAGCGTTTAACTAATATTTTAGAAAACTTTTTTAATTATTATTTATTATTTTGATGATATGTATCTGACATAAAGATAGTACAATAATAAAACAATCATTATTTATGATTCACAGTTAATTATACTGTTTACAGTTGTTTATTATTAGTAGTAGTATTATTAGTATTAGTAGTAGTAGTAGTATTTTTAAGTATTAATCTTTCTCATACACAATAAAACGTCAATTTAGTTGAAAATAATGATTTATATTTATTATTATTATTATTATTATTATTATTATTATTTAAATCATAAATAATTTATCTGGCACATACACAATAAAGCATAATATATATACTTGATGTTGCACAGCAGTATTTAACTGTTTATATATTTTATATAATAGTTTATGAAATTTTTTGATTATTTTC
>JAHKKF010396727.1:0-14311 GCA_019740295.1 Labeo calbasu | reverse complement strand
ATATATATATATATATATATATATACATTGCCCGCCACAAATTTGGAAACATCCCTGGCAAAGTGTGGTTATGTAGTTCTGCTTTTTATGTTAAATCTTAGAATTATTTAAATAATTTAAATCATCATATTCAAGTATGAACAAAATACTAAAAATGATAACTCATATAAAATTTGACATTAGTACACCAGATATTCAGATATTTTAAGTGTTCTAATAACATCTGGCAGGAAATTTCTAGAAGCAATTACCATGCAATAATTTTGTATGCACATACTTTTGCAAATCCTGTCTCTGAGGAATGAAATTTTTGATTATTTCTTTACAAGACAAATAAGGAACTTTGCTTGAGTGATTTGACATTTTATTTAAATTACTCCAACCAGCCTGATTTTTCTTTTTTTTTTTTTTTTTACTAGCTAACATGTTAGTTTGAAACTTAAAGTTTAAATATTGCGGATACTATAGCATTTAATTTGCTGTTTGCTGTAGACTACATTTTTAGCCTAGACTATGTAATAAATATGAAATATAATTTTGTTCATTTTTATTAAACAAAAAGTTGAATAGCCTATAAAACGTTGTTTTACAACTACATTAGCATATTATTGTTACAATATTTTGCACAGGGATAGAATTCATTAAGATCACAAGAAGCACTCTTACCTTTTAAACATTGACGTATTTGAGGTATTTGACGTACAGTATTCTTCAATATAACCTAACCCTAGTATCGTGTTGCTTCCATGCCGCTTCAAAGACTACAGTTACAGAGAAGAACTGACAACTTTGTGTGTTATCTTAGGTGATATCAATGTTCCAGGAAGATATCTGATCAAATCATGACCACATTTAAAAACCACAAATAGAGCATTCTGATAAGTTTCTTAAGGTGACATCATGTCGCAAATCATTAAAGCACTTGAATGATTAGACTTCTTGATCTTGTTAAAGTGTGCCTCCTGGTGGTATAGCCACAAGTTGTACGAAGTACTATTTTAATAACTGCACAGGGTCACAGAAGTCTAAATACCCCATTATTACGACCTGGTCAACCGACAACTTATTTCAAACCTGAATTAGCAAAAGACGAAAATGAGTCATGGAAACTGATCACACCGTGTTCACGATTTCTTAGAAAGCAATTTGAGAGGGGAAAATTTGATTATGGAAGTTTGAATTTGAAGTTTTATTTTCAGTATGAAAAGCTGCTTTCATTCAGTTGCTCATCTTACACCTCAAAGCCTGGGCTGAGCCACTAAATGGAAGTATTTGAACGTCAAAGTCAACAGTTTGAAACTTAAAAACCGACCGCCACACATTGCGTTTCTTAAGAGGAACAGACCGTATGCGTGGGTGACTGCAGCACAGTTTAAACTCGACACCAAACTTCTCCTCACACCTCTTAAAAAAACAAAGCAGTTATATTCACACAATCAAACAAACAACCACAGACTTTGCAAGTTTCAAAAACAGCCGTGAACAGTCACGAACCTTTCTGTAAAAGACATCACTTTATTTAAATACAGGTGCTCGCAAGATGACACACACATTAATACCTATACCTATAACTGGATATTTCTTTCAATTAAACAAATAAATAAAATAGATTTAATATAAATAAATGCAAATGGTTTGGTTAAATGTAATAAAATCAACGAGCAATTATGAATTCTTGATATTCTTTTTGTTCTGCAAATCAATTCATTCACTTTAATGTATTTACAGTTGCCTGCACATGCTGAGACCACTGCGATAAGATCAGGGGAAGTTTAATTAGTCACTTATCTGTTTTGGGATCTTACGACGATCACAGCACCTGCAGATGCAGTTTTCACACCTGCATGTTTCCTCAGCCGCCCCGGATGGTTTTCACATGGTCTGGGCGAGGCGTCGAGAGACACAGACAGTAAACGTGTAAAAATACTACTCGTCAAATCAGTTCAGATGCAGGCGATTATAAACACAACGCCGTCGAGTAATTCCTCCAATCCCACACACACAAACTGGAGAAACACTTTATTAAACAAAGACGCTGGAGACTAGTTGTACGAATAAAATGTTTCAGATGTTTAATCTCAAAAATAACTGAGGGTAAAGTAACTTATGTACAGCACAGAATGTGCAAACATGTATGGTTTCTGTACAAAGAAATATACATGCAAAATTAACATCGAGTCAAAAACATTCAAAATGACATTGTTATGTAAAAAACAGGGTGTCGCTACGTCCAGTTTTTATGGTGTCTGTACATCTATACATTATGAGAAACTAACTTAAATAAAACATGAAAAACCATACTAACATTACTGACCCAGCATGTTATTTACCTCCGTTATATTCAGCAATAAAATAATTGCAACTAGGTTTTAGTGACAAGGGTTGACAGTTGTTATTTTGGATCATTAGACCACTGCAACTTGCCTCTTAAACTTCAACCCACAATTTGGAGGTACCACAAAGATCTTGGTACTTTGTTCCTGTACAACAAATACAGCACATGGGGAACGATTCATCTCATTGTATTTAAAACAAAGTGAACTGAAAACAAAGAATATTTCTCGTCATTTAGTCATGCAAACTTACATCAACAGACTACTGCTACCATGAGCAGATATGGGAATTAAAATTCCTAATATTCCGACAATATGAAGCACTACTTCAATTAAATTCGATTAACAAAAACCGAACAAGACACAATAAATAAATCAACAATCAATACAAGAAAACTCCTGCTCCAGGAGTCAGAATTGCATTCATAACTTATTGTTACAAATTATAACCACCAAACAGGGAGAAGAAGCATTTAGGTACATGAGGATTAACTTTGGTATAACGATAAAAATAACAACATTCATAACGAAAGTGTGACAAAGACACAAATGATTTTTCACCAATGAGGCTTAAGCTTACAAAATAATACTGAACACAGAAAACTCAGCAAAAGAGCCACGGACACATCATATCTCAACTCGCAGTGGCCGGTACATGTACTTAACAATGTTGATTTAACACGAATCATTATAAATAGCTGCAAAATGTTAAAGCCCCAACATTGCACATTTCAACAAGTTACAAAGAGTGCACATTTGCTGTGGTTACCGACACTTCCTGCCTTCAGCGGCTTTACAGCTTGTATTCTAACTGGTCAGTTGAAAGTCATGATCAGCCAATGAGAAAGCATTCAAAACACTGCAAATTAACATGAATGAAGGCAGGTCCAGTTTATTTACAACATAAGGCTGATAGACAGACGCGAATTGAAATTAAAAGCTTATCTTTTACTCCCCTTGTCCGAAAGAGTTGCAGCTGTTAAAAGTCGTTTCATTTATGATTGTTTTCCATGTTTATTAAACATGGAACTTGAGATGAATGCCATAGTGTAACCGATTTTACTTCCCTTTAAATCTTTACATTTTTTTTTCTCCAAAACGTTCAGGATAAAGATATCATCTTTACTGTGCTTCTATACATGATTTGTACAAAATGTAATCTTTCCTGAATGTAGCTATTCAAATTACAGTACTCCACTGAAACAACCTGATTGAAATACTGTCCGAACATGAGGCTAAACCTTTCTGGCTCAGGGAAAAAACCTTCAAAAGAATCTTCCCCCCTTCTTAATTCACATTTTTTTTTTCTCGTGAGTTTTGTCCATACAAAGAGAAAACATGTACATGTAGCTGAAATGATTTTTTGAAGGGTTGGAAAGGGGAACTTCAGAGTTTTGTCAGCAGCAGTTACAGTAACAGAGACCCATTTCAGAATGACCCTAAAAGGAGGATGAGATTTCAGCATATTTCCTAATTATCACCAATACTTTCCTTAATATCCTACTCAGAACTGCAGGAGAACAAGATTACTGTTGGATTTCCACTCTACGTATTTCTCAGGTCTGGCTAAGTAGGCGGCTACGCAGGAATGCTCGGAAACTGGCCACGGGTCGTAGATCGTTCTGATGTTTCCTCCGCTCTATAAAAGAGATAAGTCTGGAAGTGTCGAGGCGAGCTGCGGAGGAGGCCATGTTGGGCTGCAGCCATGGCTCCTCACGCAGGCAAACCTGCGCAGAGGGACGTCTGCACGGTTCGCCCTGGAGTAAGACGCATACGAAGTCCCGCGCCGCCTGACTCACGCCGCGGAAGTAGTCCTCCGGGAAGCTGAAGTCGAGACGGCAGATGTTGAGGCAGGTCTCCTCGACACTCTCGTCCAGGAAAGGAGACGCCCCGCTGAGCATCACGTACGCCAGCACGCCTAGACTCCAGAGGTCAGATGCAAGAGCCGCAGGTTCACCCAACACCAGTTCGGGGGCAGAAAACTCTGGGCTGCCCAGCAGAGGGTGGACGTACGGGGTGTTGGAGAGATGTGCCGCATCACCGAAATCCGTCAGCTTGACTAGAGGCTGGGTTGACGTTTGCTCGATTAATACATTCTCGGGCTGAAAGACACATAACGCAGATTAATATGGGATAACACAGACACATGACAGGTTCAAAATTTTACTAAAATTATATTAATAGCACACTTGACTTCAGAATGATGTAATCCACTCAAGTATTTAAGAGAGCAACTTCAAAATCGTCCTACATCGCTACAGAAGTACCGACCCAACGTTTACAAAGTAAACATGCAAATAAGGTCAAACGCCCTTTACAAAAAAAGGTAAAACTGTGATGTAGGACAATTTTGAAGCTGGATGAGAAAATGAGATGGGAGTTTTTCGACATAGAACAACAGAAAAAGTAATTGAATAATAGATTATCCAAATGGGGACCATATTTATTTTATCTATTAAAACAAAGCATTTCATCCCCCCTTTACAAAAAAATTAAAATAAATAAAATAATATTAATCACATGCCAGTGCCACTACAAAGGATTCTTTGCAATATTGGTAAATTAGCTTAAAGGATAAAGCCAAATCTTATTTCATGATATAGGAATTTTATTTCACAACAACAATTTATACCATGACATAGTCATTTTTTATTTTATCTTTGTTATTAATAATAAGAACCTAGACGCAAGTGACAAACTAAAGAACAACTACAATAAAACCAAAAAACAAATAAAATAAAGAGGGCCATATGAAATCTGAAATTAAAATTCCATTTGAATTTTTCTACACTCTATTTTAATGGTTACATAAAATAAAAGTATTTATCAAAAAGCATGCCTAATTCATTGAAATCATGAAACTTGCAGAATTTAACAGCAATTTATTATTATATATTTTTTAATTACATGTTTTAAGGCCCTATGAAATATGTTTTATTTTTTTTCTCAAATTCAGTTTTGTTTGTGAATCTCTGTTTTCCATTAATTTTCTGGATTCTATTTTAATCGTTACATTACATTTTAATAATCAAAAGCATGTCTAATGAATTTATAAAGGATAATTAGATTTGATAAAGAGTTAATTTATTATAGGATATTTATTTCTTCTTTTTTTTCAGAAATACTGTGTTGTGTATTTCAAATTTTCTGGTAAATAAATTCTGGTAAATATTCCTTAAACATTGTTTTAATAATATTTGTATTATTATTAATAGTACTATCTTTACATTAAGTAATATATTGATATATTTCTGACTGTCAAGTTAAAGCGAACTTTTATTTTGACGGGCTGCTGTGAGGAACTTTAGGGTCTTTATTATACGACGATAGTTTTCCGCAAAAGAAACGGTAAAATGCTCATGAACTGACTCTCAGAGCAGTTCTAGAGATTATGTTCATGTACTCATATTTTGAGGCGGCAGATGGTGAAAACACCGCGAGCGTCACGTGTTTGTGTGTAGTAAACAAAACTGCGCCATTCACTAACACAGACACGCAGAAATACGGCTCTTATTAAAATGCATTCTTAATGTACTGGTACTAGTAAAATACGGAATCGTACCGTTTTTAAAAGCAGGGTATTTTTAAGTACCTGTATATCGTGCAACACTACTCTGGGGTACCATAAAAGTCTATAATATGGAGCAAAATCCTGACATGTTTTCCTCAAAAAACTACTTCTTTACGACTGAAGAAAGAAAGACATGAACATCTTGGATGACAAGGTGAGTATATTATCTGTATCTACCCTGTTCAGTAGTATTGGAAAGATGGGATAAAATGACCTCCCACCTTATTTTTCTTTTAATCACAGATGTCACAAAATCTCTAGGAGTGGTGATATATTAAAATAAAAGCAATTAGTCAGTTGGAGACTGCATTAGTGCAGTCTCTGTCAATCAGATGTTTCATCACTTATAAAAATTTATGTATATATATTCATAAGTATGACATAAACAGTCATTTATACAACTAAATTAGCAAATGTTTCTATTTATTTCCCTTAATAACAAATTGGCTGAAGCATCAGTCTTTCATTTACAAACGTCTGAAACACTAAAAATAAATTTTAATATGTTGTAAATATTGTAAACACATTTACAAAATGCTGTTCTAACATCCAATAGGGACATTTCAGTATATTGTATTCAGTATATGTATTATATTTCACTTTAAATATTACACCTAAATCAGTGGTTCTCAACCTTTCTGACTGCAATACCCATTAGGACATACACATTAGGTACTCCATGTATTAAACACTACTACTACTACTATTACTAGCTTAAAAAAGCTTTTAAATTTGATAAAATATTTGATGACAGCTCAGTGACAATTTGACCTCCTTTTGTAAGTCATATCTGTAGATATATTTAGATTTGTACGTGTCGTATTAATACATATCCATATATTTGCTTAATATCCTGTTTCTGTTCTTTAGATTAATATTTTCTACTGGGAAGGGAAAATATTGGGATTTAGTTATGCTGTTGGTTATATTTAGAATGAAAGCTGTCACCAGGAAGAATTACTTGTATTTTTATTGCTTGTTATATATTTTTTTGCGCTTAAGAGCCGAGCTGTTCTGTACCAGTTTCGATTTGAGCCACTCGCATTTCTCTTTTGTTTTGAGTTACATAAGCACTTTACTGCATCCTGCTAACTCTTAAAAATGAACTTCTCTGTCTAGTCTGTACTATTCTAGGCAGTCTATAAAACTTTGTATTGTTAGCACGTCTCGGCTTATTTTACGTAATTCAATTTTACATAATTCAAAATTTAAATAACTTATGTAAAGAACTGACCAGACATTTCAAGAAATGAATGTTCTTTGGGGTTAACACTTTTGAATTTACTAATGAATTTACATTATGTTTTCAGTCGTTTTTTTTGTTGTTGGTAATTCACAGATTGTAATTTCTCAGCAATTTCAACCAGTATTTTAGAGCTCAGCATAACTAAACAAAATATATTCATCATGGAAATTTCCATGACTTTTCCAACATTAGAAATCACACTTTTAAATATAAAAAGTTGTTGAGTGAACACATTAAAATAAGAAACTATTTCATTCTTACTATTTAATTGTTATTTCTATGCATTTGTTTGTAAAATTTCTGAGTGTAAATTTTTTACAAATAAATTCAACTCCATTTTTGTGTATTTTATAGCTGGTTTTGTCTTAATTTAAATCATTTTAAGCCATCTTGCAGATCTTTTGGAAATGTGTTGAGACGCCCTAGCAGGTCCCGGTCCACTAGTTGAGTGCCATCTGGGTATCTTACTTCCACAAATGATCTACTAATTTATTAAAAACAATTCTAAAGGAAGGTTCACCTTCAAGTCAAGATGAGCAATCCTGCATGTGTGAAGGTAGTGTAAAGCTTCTAGAATATCCCGTAGGTAAAGAGACACCTTTTCTTCTGTCAAGTTCCCCCAGCTAACAATATAGTCCAGGAGACGACCTTGATCAGCGCTGATGTGCAAAAAAAGGAGAAAATGTGTTACAACAATATGTGTTCCCCAAAAGAAGAAAAAGAAAATAAAAACTTTCACTGGCTTTATCATTAACTTAGTCATTATGTGTGGGAATAATTTGTTACAGATTAAGAAGAGAAGTTCACGTACATCTCCAGGATGAGAACGTAACTGGCTGGGGTCTCATAGGTGTCCAGCAGGCCCACCAGGTGAGGATGCTGAAGACACTGTAGGACACCCAGCTCTTGAACCACCTGCTCTCGACGCATTAGCTTTTTATTTACTAGCTTAGCGGCCACTGATCGTCTGCTTCCTCTTTGCTCACACCACTTAGTGACGGCAAACCTGCCTCTGCAGACGGGACAGAAAAAAACATTAGTTGGTTTAAAATGTTAGCTGTGCAAAGAGAAAATTTTGTATGATTTATTATTAGTTAAGATTACATTTAGTTAATTCAGTTAGTTCAGAGCATTTCATCTGTACAGTACCTTCCCAGTTCCATGACCTCAGTGTAGAGGGACTCAAAATTATCCTTCCAGAGGATGCCGTCACAGGAAGCGCCTAGAGAAAACAACAACGTCGATGACTCAACTTCTAATAATTTTTTGGTTTTGTTTTGAGCAGTGGCAACTGAAAATCAACTGACCAAGCACCCTGAGGTAGGCCGATGATGTCACTGAGCCCACGTCGTTAGAGGCGATGCAGGTGTAGGTGCCGCTGTCATCCAGAGTGGCAGGTGAGATACGGAGGGTCACTTCCCCTGTCTCACTGAACAAAAAGTAAACAATTAGCTGATAAATGTAAATTGCTATGTATAAAAACAAAAATGTACAGCATAGTCTATTAAAAAAATATGGTTTCCTTGAATACATTGTCAGATAAAATGTATATAATATATAATGACTGCTAAACTATATATATATATAACTATTGTACTGTTGTATACTGTTGTCCCAAGCCAATTTTATCTCACAAGCAAAATAAATAATTATCACAGAATAAAACAATTTAATTAAATAAAATAAAATTTCAACTCAATATTTGGTAACACTTTAGAATAACCTGTCATTTGCTAACATTAGTCAATGTATTACCTAACATGAACAAACAATGAACAACACATTTACTACACTATTATCCATCTTTGTTGATACAAATACAATTCTTTGTTTGTTCATGTTAGTTCACAGTGCATTAACTAATGTTAACATACACAACTTGTGATTTTAATAATGCATTAGTAAATGCTGAAATTAACATGAACTATGATTAATGCCGTGAAAGTATCATTCTTACTTTATGTTAACTAATGTGGTTAATTAATGCTAACTAATAAACCTTATTGTAAAGCGTTAACCATTATTTCATGTACATTCATTTAGTAGGGCATTTCAATTATGCAATATGTACAAAATCATTTACAGACAGTGAGTCATTATCAGAAAAAAAAAAAAACACTGTGGATGATGCGCTTTAAAACGGGGTGCTGATCACTCTATCAGGGTTTATTTTGTGACAAAAACTAGCTGATTGTACATCATCCTGTAAATGTATACTTGTATGTTTTTAGTTTATTTTTACTAAACATTTTTACAATTTTACTTAACATATATTTAATTCTTTTTTTTAAACATTTGTACAACTTTTTAATAAGCTTTTTAAATAACCAATATGCTTTTTAATTAAAGATTTTAAATTTAATTTGAATATTTTTTAACTTACAGCGTTTTTTTGCAAAAAGTATGCACATCGAGGAGGCAAAAAACTCAAAGAAAGTGCTCAACCATAAAAAAAAAAAAAAAAACAATCAAAAAAGTTGGCACACCATAGCTCCAAAAGTAGAAAATATTAATACTATAAATAAAACATTTATACTTTCTCACCAAAAGTAACATCTGAAGAGTTTATTTGCAAAAACAGATGTTTTTAACAATTTTCAAAAATCATGCTTTTTCATTGTGCATTCCAGTTAATCTCAATCAAACTACAGTTGAGTTATTTTGATATAAAGTAAAAATAACTAAAAAATACAGCTAACACAATAAAACATGATAACAATTAAAAAAAAACATGATTTTTGAACATTTATCTGTTTTTGCAAATAAACTCGTCATTTCAAGTCACGTCGATCCTAATCAAAACAATACTTTTGGTGGGAATATGCCATATATATTGTACTTGTGGAGCAAGGGTGTGTAAGCTTTTTCATCCTTATTTAGCTATTTAATTTTAAAATTCTGCCCACAAAGGAAATCAAATATTGTGCAAAGATGAGCGATTAAGTTTGTCGAACCGATAGCAATGACAATGTCTAAAACTAAATCAATTTGTTTTTGTCCAAATAGCCAACTGTTACCAAATGTAGTCAATGAACAACACGAAGACAATTTCACAGAAATATTTAGCATGGAAAATGTTCCTTTCAGTAAACAGTTCTGAAAGTAGCGAAATGACTGTTCGTCCTTCGCATTAGACTCGATCGGAATCTGTAAAGCAAGAGTGCCCCCTGCATTTAACATGTATAATAATGTCTGTGAAATGGTTTTACCTGTGTGTGATTGTGTGTCTTCCACCATTGCTGAGAGTGCTCTGGTCAGGCCCTCTCCAACAGACCGAGGCTTTGGGCTGCCCACAGATCTTACAGCGGAGAGTTACACTGTCGCCCCTGTCGCACACCACCTCACTCAGGGGGACCACGAACTCTGGGGGAACTGCTGTCAGCAAATTAGAAACTTACAGTCATTTGGCTGTTTCATTATGACACACAAACAATTTAATCTATGCAGAGAGATTTCCAAGAATGAAAGAACCATATTTTTACTTACCATCATAAATGTAGTTGGGATTCAAAAGCTGCAAAAATTGTAAAAAATAAGCAACGATGCAATGTTGAATGTTCATACTGTATGTAGAAATTGTAATAAGCATGAAATTACATAATAAGTAATGATTGCTTAATGAATCATTAGACTGTTAGACTGAAAGGCAGTACCTTTACAGAAACCTTATTGGCTGATCCATCTCTAGACTTGCGATAGCCATTTTCTGGTTTGCTCTCCTTCCTTCCCTCTTTGTCTCTCTTTTCGGACTTTCGTCTGATGCGTAGAGCTGTGTGCCACGATGATGACTTCCTGAATGTCAAACAGCACTATTTTAAGAGAGCTAATTCAAAGCTACGCTATAAATATTAGACAGCAAACAAGTAGTCAGTATTGTTTTAAAAACAGTGGCATCTTTTAAAAACGTCAGAAGTGGATGCTTTCGTAGGCTGATTTTAAGGTCGATATGAACTTACTTCATAAACATTCATTTTGAGAATTCATGAGTGAACATTGCCTTATGGCAAAAAAATTGCCATACATTTTCTGATAGCAAAATGTATTTTAAATATATGCTAAATATATATTGTAAACAGTGAAGTTAATCAATGAAATATATTTTTGAAATAGAATCAAAATATATTTCAAAATGAATTTTAGGGACAAAAATACATTTCTTATCTTACACTAGCTTACATTTAGGCTAAATGTGGATGGAATAGATCAAAACTGCATTAATAATGATTTATTGCTTTATATGCTTATTCGATAAGATTATTTATATATTTTTTAGCTTTTTTAGCTATTTCATAATTGAATTTTATTCAAATGTTATGTTCATATGTTTTATAGACAACAAATAAAGTTTTTCTTCAAATGTGACATACGTGAATGCATTTTTGTGCATTGAAATATATAGCTCAAAATGTATTTTTCTGTTCTTTTTGTTTTCATTAAATATATTTATATTATTTAAATATATTTTAAAAATATTCCAAAAATGGCCAAAAAATACATTGGTAGAAAATATATGTACACAAATATATTTTAAAGTTTATTTTAGCATATATATTTTTTGGCTATGTATTAAAGATATGTTATATTATAATATATTTAAAGATTTATTTGGCTATTTTTGTATATTTTGAAATATATTAAAACATATATTTAAAGATATATATATATTTTTTTGCTGTTTGGGTTATTTCAAAGAAAGCCTCATGATTTTAATCTTTTTTTTTTTTACGGTTTTCAAAACCCAATCAAATTTTTGTGAATTTTTGTCCCATTTGACATTTATATTGAGCATTCTGTTTAAACTTTAAAAAATATTATGAAAAGATAATGTGTTTTAAGGTTATAATATAATATAATATTCCAACTAATAGTTTGATTGATTTTTCATTTTCGGCACTTCAACATGCAAAAGCCAGCAACTTGGTTAAAATATGGAAATCTGTTGCTTGTATGAATAACAAAAATTGCAAAGGTCAATTCATGTGATGCTTCTTCACTTTAGAAATAACTACTCCAGGGTTCCACAAATCCGGTCCTGGAGGGCAGCTGCCCTGCAAAATTTTAGCATAAACCCTGATTAAGCTCACCTATGTGTGATTTCTTAGTGATTCTGAAGACCTTGATTAGGTTTCTCAGGTCTGTTTGATCAGGGTTGGAGCTAAACTCTGCAGGGCATTGGCCATCTAGGGCAAGATTTGAGGAACCCTGAACTAATCATTCTATAATCAATAATAATTAACCAATCCTCACTTGAGGGTTCCATCAGGGTAGTCGGGAATGATGGTGGAGGTGTGACCCAGAACGTAGCCGGGGATCCAGCCCTCGGCTGCTGGGCCTTGTTCTGTGGCGGCACGGAAAACTAGAAACATGTTTTGCTGGTTAGAGGCCAATATCTGCACAACCTCTCCTTGATACACACTGATCTCATCCTCCTTTAGAGCCACATAGTCCTGGGTCACCAACATGGTTGACACACTGCTGCTGCTGCTGCTTTCACTCTAAAAACAGAAACACAGCAAAAATTAGAGTAACAACTTCTAGATTATTTATGTTTGATTTAGTATTTCTGTATATGAAGTATGTTGAAGATGTCAGAGAGCAAGAAGCAAGCGAAAGCAGTTCTAGGAAAAGATTTACAAAGGAAAGTCATTTTAGTTTAAAACACTCTGTTGGTTAGAAGAGGAAATCTAACACCCTTAAAACCCTTTCAAAACTACCAGTGTGGTTGACTACCAGAAGTTGACAAAAATATATTTTATACATGAACTTAAAATGTACAATTTTTTCTCCTAGGAAACAGACAAAATATACTGATGACTCATTCTGCACTTATGTGCGAACCCAAATGTTTTGTCCAAAAATGATCTCTAGAATGAGAATATACCCCTCCCCCATATCCCTATGCTTCAGACTCGCTTCTGACACAAGTAAAGTCTATGTGCTATTTTACGCCGACTTCCTTTTTCTATAATAGACTATTGTCAGCACAGTCAGCGCAGGATTTTATGGGGCCTTTAACACCCCACAAGATGGATTCTCTTAAAAAGCATTTTTAAAATCCGTCAAAAAAAGTCATAAGCAGGTTTAAAAAGAAAACAAGTGTTAGTAATTGTTAGTTGGCTGGTTTATGAGCTCCCAGTGCTTGCGTATTAGGTCTTCTCAGGCAGTTAGAGCAAGAAAATCCTGCCAGTTCAGAGCAGATAGAATCAGCAGAGACAGTCAACGGATGTACAGAGTTTCTGAGAAACTCTCAAGGAGTTATCCTGGTTAACAGTGTACGTTGTTAGTTGCTCAGCACAGTCAAACCAGGCCAGTTAATATCCACAACAGTCTGTGAGAATCCTCTTTTAGTTCCAGGACAACGCACATATACCCCAGCGGGTTAGTATGAAGCCGAAGGTGGAGGTGAAGCAGGACTAGGCCTCACTGAAGCCAGGTACTAGAGTTTGGCTCTTACCCCATTGCTGTGAGTGGAATGCAGGGACTGCTCACTGGTGGAGGAGCAAGTACTGATGCGGTCCAACTCCTTACTGTGCGCGGAGTGCCTGCGAGTCTGACACTGGTTGCGACTCAACGTGTCACTCTGCTCTGTGTAAGAGCCGGGCCTGCCAGTAGGCGAGACTGGCATTGAGGCCCAAAACGGGGAACCTTTCTGGACTGTAAAGTTCTGAGGATTCAAGGGGGAGAGAATGGGCGAGGGGACTCTGAGACGGGGCTTTGTTAGGGTGAGAGACAGGGGTGCAACTGTGGCTCTTGGAATGAGTGTCCCTGATTGGGTATCCTCACGAAGCTCCTTCAAGGGACTCTCCAGAACCCGCATCCTAGGGACCTCACCGTTTAGGTCCTGGTCAGGAAGAGGACACGTACCTGAAGTGCGGTCATCTGGGGCGGGGGCGTGGTGATGCTGCACAGGCTGGGGGAGACGTGAAGAAGGTTGAGGGATTCGGGAAGCTCTGGACCGAGAGCCACAGCTGGGACCCATGGCAGAGCTGCTGCTACCCCCCGGAAGTCCACTGCTGCTGGGTCCACCCAGACCGCTTGCCCCAACATGGTTCCGTTGGTATTCAATGGGTGAAGTCAGTGCTGAGAAGACAACAAGAGGCAAGTGTAAATACTAACCCAGTCATAAAAGACATTTTCTATGGAAACAGTGTTAAAAGTAAA
>JAHKKF010396704.1:0-21236 GCA_019740295.1 Labeo calbasu | reverse complement strand
TATACATAATAATTATACACAGTACACACACATATATTAGGCAAACTCAAACTTTTATTTTGTATGCAATTAATCGCGATTAATCGTTGACAGCCCTAATTTTAATATTCTGAATAGCTGCTCAAAAACATTTATTATTATTATTATTATTATGTTGAAAACAGCTAAGTATAATTTTTTCAGGTTTTTTTGATGAATAGAAAGTTCAGAAGAACAGCATTTATCTGAAATAGAATTTTTTTGTAACATTCTAAATGTCTTTATAATCAATGTTGATAAATTTAAAGCATCCTTGCTAAATAAAGGTATTCATTTCTATAATTTCTTTCAAAAATCTGACTCTAAGCTCTCGAATGCTAGGGTGTATAATAATAGAAAAGCATTTTATTTCAGATAAATGCTGATCTTTGGATCTTTATATTCATTAAAGAATCTTGAAAAACTGTACTCAGTTGTTTTAAATATTGATAATAATAATATAAAAATTCTTGAACAGCAAATCAGCATATTAGAATGATTTCTGAAGGATCATGTGACATTAAAGACTGGAGTAATGATGCTGAAAATTTCAAAAATTTTTACGGAGTAAATTACATTTTAAAATACATTCAAACAGAAAGCAGTTACTTTAAACAGTAAAAATCATTCAAAATATTACCGCTTTTGCTGTATTTTAGATCAAATAAATGCAGGCTTGGCGAGCAGAAGAGATGTTTTTAAAAAAACATAAAAAAAATCTGTTTGACTGGTAGTTCCATTAACAAAAGCATTACTGCATATCAAAACAATGAGGAAGTAGAAGAAAAACTTTGAACCACACCTTCTGAGGAATTTGATTTAAAAAATTTATCATAAACCAGTCAAACAAGGAAAAAGATCATCTTGATATGTTTACCTCCCACATATACAGAGTGAGAAGTCAGCGTCGCCAGTGACGCTAGGTTTATGATAACAAGCTAACTTACTTTGGTAATTCATCAGAGATAATACTTTGATATAATGTTCTAAATTAGGACTTTCTCAGTAGCAAAATGAGTACTTATAGTCAGAGTGGTTAGCTTATTTCAGTGTGGGTTGTACAACAACATCCCGTCAAACAGTGTCAAAACACAGCAGCGGTGGTGTGAGCAGCACAGGGCCCGCCTTCGTTTTGATAAGCAGAAGGATCGTGTTTCGCCCTCGGCGGCTCCTCCCGCTCCACAGATCAACCTTGAGGAGCAGGAAGTGTAAAAGTGAAGAATAGAGTCTTTGTGTTGGCTGAAAACACAGAGAGCAGTGTCCTCTACCGCCTTCAGCAGGTACAAAGTTCAGGCTGTTGGAGGGAAGATTTAATGAATTTGTATTTGAAAGAAAATACCTTCCCCTGCCAGTTTAGGCCAGGTGCGTGAGGTCTTTTTTCACAAAACGGTCACGATTAGTCTGTGTGTGTGCTTGAGACAAAACGAAAACATCCAGTGTTACTTCTGTCATATGAGCAGTATGATACTGAATTGATGTATTGATCTTTTTCTTTGTTTCGTAGAATCTCAAAATGCAGCGGATTTTGAACTCCACTGTCCCGTTCTCCCGCATGGCCCAAAGTGACATCAAAGCTCTCAACTGCCCCGGCTTGAGCCCGACCTCTCGCACAGAGAGCAAAGGAGTAGAGCTGGACAAAGTAGATCATCTGAGCTCCTTCCTCAGGGAGGTCTTGTGTCATGGAACTGCCAAATTTGAGTGGACACAACGGACAGAGAAACAATCCATTATTGCACAAGCAGAGTGTAAGTACTGATTTATAGAGTCTTAAACAGAAGAACTCGTCAGTGTTTTATCCAAATTTGCGTTGAATTTTTTTTCTCTTTTCCACAGGTGAATCCCAGGATTCACAGGAGTTCTGCCCCAATGGCAGGTAAAGACTTAAGTGACTGTTACACAAACGCGTTTCATTATGTTCTGTTTCAATACCTACAATAAATATATCACTGCAACTTATGCTTTCATAAAACGGGTTGCATTGTAGCATCTCCTCCCAGTCGCTTCTCAGCACCTTCCCTCGCAGTCGGCCCAGGAAGAAACGCCATAAGAAGCATCGGCGAAAACGGGCTGAGAAGGACAGCCGAGCGAGCGAGTCCGTGGGAGTCCCCAGAGTGCCAGAACAGGACAGCGGAGAATGCCCTTTTATTCAGGTTAGACTGAATTAACTGTAATTACTCTAATTATCGTAGAGTTGAGGGGTGGGGAAGGTGTGAGGTTGAATTTAGTAAAAGATGTATGCAACGCCTTCGTTCCAAAACAAAATAGTCTGGATAGGCAGCTATCAGCAAAGAAAGCGTCTAAATCTTCTTATACTCAGTAAAGGGTCATTCAGATCAAAAATGATACGTGTTAAGTTGACGTATCAAATACTGTTTCTAGGTCCAAGCCTCTACTCAGTTTTAAGTGATACTGTCTTAATATTATTTCAACAGCTGTTAATAAGCAGAAATATTTTAAAGGACGTCTTTAGGCTGCGCGTTTGTCCTGGACACTAAAATTTGAACAGTTCTGAAAAGACTTTAAAAAAGAAAAAAAACTTGACCCTCTAATACAACACTCTGTTTTCTATTTATATTTATATATACTTGTTTTCTTTTATTTGAAAAAAACAAAAAACCGTCTAACACTAGTATTCTCCATTAGTTTTTCCTATTCTATCTACTTTTTTATTTATTATTTTGATAAAAAACGACCCTCTAGCATTTTCTATTCTTTTACTATTGTATCTACTTGTTTTATTATTTTTTTTAATTTTTATAAAAAATAACCCTCTAGCATTTTCTATTCTTTTTCTATTGTATCTGCTTATTTTATTTTTAATTTTTTACATTTGTATAAAAAATGACCCTCTAACACTAGTATTCTCCATTAGTTTTTTCTATATCTACTTTTTAATTTTTCTTTTTTTTTTATTATTAAAAATGACCCTCTAATACTAGCGTTTTCTATTCTTTTCTGTTGTATCTACTTGTTTTATTTTTTTAATTTTTATTACACTAGCGTTTTCTATTCTTTTTCTATTGTGTCTACTTGTTTTATTTTTAATTTTTATAAAAATGACCCACTTATTCTCCATTAGTTTTTCCTATGCTATCTACTTTTTTATTTTTAATTTTTTATAAAAAAATTACCCTCTAATGCTAGCATTTTCTATCTTTTTCTATTGTATCTAACTGTTTTTTTTTTTTTTTACATTTTATGTAATAAAAAAATGACCCTCTAACACTAGCATTTTCTATTCTTCTTCTGTTGTATCTACTTGTTTTTTTTTGTTTGTTTTTTTTTTAATTTTTATAAAAATGACCCACTAACACTAGCATTCTCCATTAGTTTTTCCTATTCTATCTACTTTTTTATTTTTAATTTTTATAAAAAATGACCCTCTAAAACTAGCATTCTCTATTCTTTTTCTATTCTGTCTACTTGTTTTATTTTTATATTTTTTTTATTTTTTATAAAAACTGACCCTCTAACACTAGCATTTTCTGTTCTTTTTCTATTCTATCTACTTGTTTTATTTTTAATTGTTTATAAAAAATGACCCACTTACACTAGCATTTTCTATTCTTTTTCTATTCTATCTACTTGTTTATTTTATTCATTTATGATACAAAAAGAAATTTACTTTGAATACTGCGTTTAAGGTCCTTGCACACTGAGTTCGAAATTCCCGTCTGATTGGCACATTAAAAAATAAAAACTTTGACATAAAAAATCAGTTCGGGTTCAATTTTTGCCATTTTTCGCATCTCAAAAAAACATAGAATAACCAAGACTTGTAACAGCACCTAGATATTATTGCTCTTTTTAATGGTATATTAGAAAACTATTCATTTTTGGAAACTGATAAAGTGCTTGGACCAAGAAAAGGTGACCTGTGACATAATCGTTATTATTCTGTAGGAAATTCCTAAGTTCACACCACAGCTATAATGATAACAACAGAACAACGATATCATTGGAATCAGCTTTAGACCATTTTTTCCAGCTGATGAAAATTAAAAACATTAAAAAGCAGCCAAGTGGCGCAGACACTAATACATTTAACATTAGCATGTGTTTATCAGCTAAAAAGCACCACAAAGCAGTCTAATGTTTACTGAATTTGTGCATTTTTAATAAAGTGGCACAATTTCTGTTGATACTGTTCAGTAGCGAATAAAAAACCTTATCATTTTTGATCTTATCACAGTGCACTCTTAGATTACGTAATACATGAGAGAAGCATGTGATACTGCCTTAGGTTTTCTCTGTAACTCATCAGTGTAGTCTTGCTGATGTCTAAAAATGTTACCTAGATAGGAAGCACACTATGTTTTCAAATTGAATAGATATAAAGACTACAGTGACATAAAACTAGACTGTTCTCTCAGGTGTTTATATTACGTCTCAGAGGGAATTTAGTGATTAGATAACTACTGAATCGAACAAAGCTCGTCTTTAGCTCTCTCTAGAGGTCTAAAGCATATCCAAAAGGACACATTTACAGGTTCAAATGTAATTTTTCCTATTACCAACACTGATTTTATACAGTGCTTTATCAGTCCAGTAGTCCAAACTGCTTTGTTGTGTCCTGTTGTTTCAGATTAGAGATCCAGTGTATATCAGTAGCAGCAGCAACAGTAGTACATATAGCAATGGTCAAGGCACGGAGAGGGTGTCCGTGCAGGAAACAGAAGCCCCGTCCTACCCTTATCAGTGGGAGTCCCGGCAGAGACTCTCCTCCTGCCAAAGCTACGGCCAAGAGAGCGAGGAACTGAAGTCTCCCCTGAGAAGTGAGACTGAATGTCCTCTGGCTGTTACGGCCCTAAGGAACTTCGTTACATCCGAAGATCGCTGCTTTGCGTACGGCTTCGTCAAAGACGTGCTGAGAGAGGAGAGGGAGAGAGAAGAGGACGAAAGAGAGGAGAGCGACAAGAACGAAGGGATCCTGTTCAAAGAGGTGATTTCAGATGGCATATGATGTTGAAGCATGTTAAAATTGACACATGTATGAACTCATACCGAAAGAGGGTGATGCATAGATGTGTTCTCTTGCACGCAAAGATACAAATTTACATACGAGTACACCGCCTGTAAGTCATACAGGCACACGCAAGCTGACTCCTCTAGAAAGACAATACAGATAAAGACAACATAAGCTTACTAATACAGAGAGGAAGAGAGAGAGAGAGTGAGAAACACAAGCACACATGCATGCATGTGTACACATAGCCAGAAGTTGACTTGCGGTCGTCGATTTCCTGTTTTTCTTGTGTTCAGCGGGGTTTCGTGTTTACCTCACCAGCCTAGTTCTGCTTAGGGAGTTTCCTTGCAAAGAGAAATAAGCAAACAGTAAAAAAACGTCTTCACACACTTACTGCGCTAGTCATGTGCTCTAAATTCGGACATTTTCAGTAGTTCTGTGAAACCGTTTAACAATTAAGTCATAGATGCATCAGTTTTGAAATTATCGCGTTTACTGATAAATGTGGTGGATACCATAAAGCTATAGTCATTTGTAAAAAATATTAACATAAAAAACACTAAATTGAAAAGTCAAAATGATTGACTTTTTTTTTTTATGCCAAAAATCATTCGGAGGTTAAAGGAGAAGTTCACTTCCAGAACAACAATTTACAAATAATGTACTCACCCCCTTGTCATTCAAGATGTTCATGTCTTTTTCTTCTTCAGTCGTAAAGAAATTGTGTTTTTTAAGAAAAAATATCAGGATTTTTTCTCCATATAATGGACTGCTATGGTGCCCCAAGTTTGAACTTCCAAAATGCAGCTTAAATTCAGCTTCAAACAATCCCAAATGTGGTTGTAAATGATCCCAGCCAAGGAAGAAGGGTCTTACCTAGCGAAACTATCGGTTATTTTCATAAAAATAATACAATTTGTATACTTTTTAATGTCAAACGCTCGTCTTGGGTATGTCGAAAAACTCCAATCGTATTTTCTCCCTCAAGTTCAAAAATCGTTTTAAAATCACTGCAGAAGCACCGACCCAGTCATGGCAAAGTGAACATGCGAAGAAGATCAAACACCCTTAACAAACAAGGTAAAACATCGATATAGGACGATTTTGGAGAACATGAGATGGGAGTTTTTCGACACACCCTAACTGTTTTGAGCCAGAATACACAGAGTTCAGGAAGAGCAAGACAAGACGAGCGTTTGACATGAAAAAGTATACAAATTGTATTATTTTAATAAAAATAACCAATCGTTTTGCTAAATAAGACCCTTCTTCCTCGGCTGGGATCGTTTACAACCACATTTGGGATCGTTTGAAGCCGATTGCTGAGAAAAATCCTGAAATGTTTTCCTCAAAAAACATAATTTCTTTACGACCGAGGAAAGAAAGACATGACCATCTTGGATGACAAGGGGGTGAGTACATTATCTGTAAATTGTTGTTCTGGAAATGGACTTCTCCTTTAAGTACAGATCATGTTCCATGACGATATTTTGTAAATTTCCTTCCGTAACTATATCAGAACTTTTAATTAGTAATATGCATTGCTAAGAACTTCATTTGGTCAACTTTAAAGGCGATTTTCTCAGTATTTTGATTTTTTTGCCAACTCAGATTCTAGATTTTCAAATAGTTGTATCTCAGCCAAATATCGTCATACCCTAACAAACCATACATAAATAGAAAGCTTATTTATTCAGATTTCAGATGTTTTTTAGGTGATGTATAAATCTCAGTTTCAAAAAACTGACTCTTATCAACATCCATAACATCAGTTGACATAACATCTCGTATCTCTTTTTTAGGGTCTACAGCCAGTGAATTATGAGTACAGAGAGGGACGGGAATATGAACGCTGTAGATTTGTCAAACACGGTTCCTTTGGAGAGGTCTACAGAATTAAAGACAAAGGCACCGGCTTCATGTGTGCTGCAAAAAAGGTATTTGTGCCCTCCTTTGTGTTCATATTATTATTCCGGCAGATGGCACTGCTGGTATTCAAATGCAAGTTACCATCTGTTGATCCGTTGATGCATTTGTTTGTGTGTGTGTTCTCAGGTGCCGTTGGTGAGTTTCAGCAGTGAGGAGGTGGGCTCGTGGAGTGCCCTGCAGTCTCCTCAGGTGGTGGAACTCTTTGGTGTGGTGCGTGAAGGTCCTTCCATCATCCTCTTCATGGACCTTAAATCCAGTAAGTGCTTAGTAGCGCCTTTGTGGATATGACCTATTTATTTCTTCATCCATTTCTCAGTTCCTTATTTCATTAATCTGGTGTTCTGCACAAAGGAAGTGTTTTGTGGAAAGATGGAAGTTTTTGATGACTTTGCACTCTCTGCAGGTTCTCTAGGACAGCTGGTGGAGGAACGAGGCCGCCTGCCAGAGGATCTGTCCTTGCACTACCTTCAGCAAGTACTGGGGGCGCTAAACCACCTGCATAGGAAACGTGTCCTTCACCTGGACATCAAAGGTATGTCCAAAATGTGGGATGGATAGCTATAAAGGCCATGTTAGCATTTTTTCTGTTGTTTCTTCACTAATCCAGACTGTCATTATTTCTCTTATGTGGAAGGATGACATAATGTTGACCTTTAATGTCGCCATGTTATTTATGTGGAAAGTGGACATGTGTTTTTTTTTTGTTCTCACTTCCTTATTTGGGGTCAAAGTTCTTTGGAAACAGCATAGAGAAATGAAAAAATCAAGTGAGATGTCCCTAATATCGCAATTGTTTCTGAAAAACAACAAATGAGATTACGTGTGGAAGAAATTATAACTTTTTGTGATGACCCTGAAATAAAATGACCCTAATCTCACATCTCCATGAGTTCAGATGTGCCAAGATATCAATTCTGCATTTTAATTGTTGTTTTTTTTAATTACTAAAACTAAGAAGCAGAAAAATAAAAAAATCAAATGGCATTAACGAAAGCGCATAACAAAATGACTAAAACTTAAACTAAAATGAAAATGAAAACTGAAAGTATAAAAACAAAAGCTAATTCATAATATACACTACCAGTCAAAAGTTTTTGAATAGTAAGATTTTTAATGCTTTTTTAAAAGACGTTTCTTCTGCTCACCTTGTCTGCATTTATTTGACCCAAAGTACAGCAAAAACAGTAAAAATTTGAAATATATTTACTATTTAAAATAACTGTTTTCTATTTGAATATATTTTGAAATGTAATTTCTTCCTGTGATTTCAAAGCTGAATTTTTAGCATTATTACTACAGTCACATGATCCTTCAGAAACCTTTTTTAATACTCTGATTTGCTGCTCAAAAACCATTTACTATTATTATGTTGAAAACAGCTGAGTGGAATTTTTTTCAGGTTTCCTTGATGAATAGAAAGTTCAGAAGAACCGCATTTTTCTGAAACAGAAATCTTTTGTAACATTATAAATATCTTTATCATCTTTAAACAATTGAAAGCATTCTTGTAATAAAAAACAAAAGTATTATTTTCGATATATATATATATTTTTTTTTTTTCCAAAAAAAAGGAAAATTTATACCAACTCCAAGCTTTTGAAACTTTTAATTTCAGATAAATGTTGATCCTTAAATCTTTCTATTTATCAGAGAATCTTGGAAAAAAAAGTACTCAACTGTTTTAAATATTGATAATAATGAATGTTTCTTGAACAGCAAATCAGCATATTATAATGTTTTCTGAAGGATCATGTGACACTGAAGACTGGAGTAATGATGCTGAAAATGTAGCTTTGATCACAGGAATAAATTACATTTTAAAATACATTGAAATAGAAAGCAATTATTTTAAATAGTAAAAATATTTCAAAATTTTACTGCATTTGCTGTTGGATTAAATAAATACAGGCTTGGTGAGCAGAAGAGACTTCTTTAAAAACATGAAAAATCTTTTGACTGGTAGTGTATATGTATAAAAAACAATACTATAATAGTGTAAAAATACAGAAGTAACATTGAAGTGCACCATAACTGATTGACTTCATGACTCCTGAGCTATAAAACAGTAATATATGTGCAATAAAATTGCCTTATGAATTGATTCTTTTCAAAGTTACCACAGAAAACACTGTAAGCAAATGAGGCGTTTTTTAAACGAATAAATGTGTTACACAAAGCCATAAGCATTTTGAAGAATTACAGATAGATGAATTTAATTAGATTCTCATACTGCGTTTTGTGGCTGGCTTTAGTTGTTTTTCCGGGGAATAGGGTGAGACAAACAGCACCTGTGGTGAACGAGAGAGAGAGACAGAGAGAAAGAAAGGAGATCAGAGTACAATGTGAGCAACTGGGCTGGGAATTTCCCACAGCATGACTCATGTGCTTCATATGAGGGGGGGAGGGAGGGAGAAGAGCCAGAGAGATGAAGAGAAAGAAACTAGACACGGATTGAAGAACTGACCATATATAATCCAGATGGACACAAGAGATTAACTGAGCAGCTTTATGTCTTTATAAGCCATTCAAATTGATAAAGCGCAGTTAAATTCAAGCAAACAGTAAAACAAAACAAACCTTTCTACTCTGACATCTACAGCGCCATCTGCTGTCCAAATATTCTGATTATCAGTAATTTAATCTGCTCTTTTTTTTTTTTTTTCTTCAGTGACAAGTTGTCTTTGCAATATAGAAACTGAAAGTCTCACACACCAATTTTAACTTTTCCTGGAAAAGGCCAATCACCTCTTCTAGAGCAGGGACTTGTGGGAAGAGATGTGCCCACTGGCAAATGTATTTATTTTCTAAATATATATTTCTGGTCTTATTGAGCATGACTCAACAGTATTGCAATAATGAAAATAGATGCAGTTAAACAGCCTTTGGCTGTGCTTGGCTGTACGGGTTACCAGTTATTTGTGAACTAGTAGTCAAATAGAGTATTAGGCTACTGTATATGTACAGTTTAGGTACTGCCCCTAAGTTTAATGTCAGTGTGAGTTTTACAGAAATAGAAGCAAATTATGAACAATTTAAGCAGAAGCATTATTATTTTGATGCATCAAGATGCTTTTGAAGATGATCGTGAACTTAAACCTCCATTTCCCAGTCAGAAAGCCTTAAAAATGAGTGTGTGTGGCGTTTCAAACGGGGAGAAAATAAATGTTTTTAAAAAGAATTCTCTTCCGCTCACCAAGGCTGCATTTATTTGATCAACAATACGGTAATATTGGTACTATTAGTACAATTTAAAATAACCTTTTTCTATTTTTATATATTTTAAAATGTCATTTCGTCCTGTGATAGTAAATTTTCAGCATCATTACTCAGTTACTCAGTTTTCAGTGTCACATGATCCTTCAGAAATCATTCTAATATGCTGATTTGTGCTCAAGAAACGTTTCTTATTATTATCAGTGTTAAAAACAGTTGTGCTGCTTAATGTTTTTATGGAAACCATGATTTTTTTAGGATCATTTGATGACTAGAAAGTTCAAAAGAACTGCATTTATTTGAAATCGAAATTTTTTGTAACATTATAAATGTCTTTACTGTCACTTTTGAGAAAATTATTGCATCCTTGCTGGATAAAAGTATAAAACAAAATCTTACTGATCCCAAACTTTTGAATGGTGGTGTACATCACATTGTGGATTTTTTCATATTTCAGTTTCCTGTTGATTATTGTGACAAATGGTTGTAGACAGACACAAGTTGTTGCAAGTCTGATTTGATTTTGGCTTCAAAATACAGTAAGTTACATTTTAGCTCACTTTGTGTTTGTGTTTTATTTTCAGCCGATAACATTTTGCTGTCAGAAGATGGGAAGGATGCATTTCTGTGTGACTTTGGACACTCAGAGAGATTGGACAAACAAGGGCTTAGTTATTGTAAGAGTAAGTACATTTCATTAATAGCCTCAAACGCATATGTGACCCAACAAAAAACAGTCTTAAGTAGCACGGGTATATTTATGCCAAAAATCATTAGGATATTAAGTAAAGATCATGTTCCATAAAGATGTTTTGTACATTTCCTACTGTAAATATATCGAAACTTAATTTTTGATTAGTAATATGCAATAATTAGAACTTAAGTTGGACAACTTTAAAGGTGATTTTCTCAATATTTAAATTTTTTTGCGTTCTCAGATTCCAGATTTTCTTAACAAGCCATGCATCAATGGAAAGTTTATTTATTCAGCTTTCAGATTATGTATAAATCTCAATTTAAAAAAAAAAATTGACGCATATGACTGGTATTGTGGTCCAGGGTCACATATTTCAAGTATAATAATTTGGTATGTGTTTAGGTCTGAAAGGCACAGAAACTCACATGGCACCTGAGGTGGTGCTCAATGAGCCGCGCTCTTCAAAAGCAGACATCTGGAGCAGCTGCTGTATGTTTCTGCACATGCTCAATGGCTGCCATCCGTGGACCCGCTACTATTCCCACCCACTCTACCTAAAGGTAAGCTACGATTGGAAACTGTTTAAATAAGCCCCTCCCACTCCGACATTTGAATTTGTGTTTTGTGAAACCTGCGTGATTTGCATTCACCTTACACTTAGTAATGTTTGTGTTTGACAGATAGCAGAAGAGCCTCCGCCTCTGCGGGAAATCCCATGTGACTGCAGCTCCTATACAGCAGAAGTCATAAAAGCAGGACTGCAGAAAGATCCAAACAAACGAGCCTCTGCCAAAGAGCTTTTTGTTAAAACTGCCAAAGCACTTAAAGAAGGTAACTATAAGTAACCATGAAATGCATAGAAATGTCTGTGTTTTAAATATTATGCAGTTAAAAATGTAATCGATTTATTTGCAGTTGGTGGACTTCGCAGCCCCGCCAGAGGAGGAACCTATCAGAAGCCACTGGGGAAGCCAGAGAATCCAGACTCCGCCCATTCAGCCACGCCCACCACATCCCATCACACCACGTCCTCTGATCACTCTGAGCTGCAGTGGATGAGCTCAGAGAAGAAGGGGAAAGTGGGTGATGGGGAACGTAACGAAAAGCCTGACAAGGTAAAACAGTGGAAACAGAAAGAGGAGACAAGAAACGATGGACACTCGCCTCCGAAGTCACTGCTCCACGTTCAAACCACTTCACCTGAGCCACAAATCATTAATAAGACCGAACCAGAACCAACAGTGCCAGAACAAGAGCTGTGGAGCCTGAAGAGAGGTGAGCCAGCATCTGATCACGGCGTATTTATCTAGCCAGCTTCGTAGTAGCTATATTTACATTCCAGTTGTGAATTTCATTCATGCAGAAAATCATAGAGTTTACAAATTGTTTCCATTGTCACTTCTGGGATAACTGGCACAAAATATATATATGTTTTTGAATAGTATTTCTCTTCTGCTCACCAAGCCTGCATTTATTTGATTCAGTGTACAGTAAAAACAGGAAACTTTTGAAATATTTTTGCTATTGAAAATAACTGCTTTCTATCTGAATATACTTTAAAATATAATTTATTCCTGTGATTTCAAAGCTGAATTTTTAGCATCATCACTCCAGTCACATGATCCTTTCAGAAATCATTCTAATATTCTGATTTGCTGCTCAAAAAACATTCATTATTATTATTATTATGTTGAAAACAACTGAGTAGGTTTTTTTCAGGTTTCTTTGATGAATAGAAAGTTTAGAAGAGCAACATTTATCTGAAATAGAAATCTTTTGTAACATTGTAAATATCTTTCTTTGCTTCCATTGGCTGCAAAATGACTAAATGTAAATGGATGTAAGTGTCCTTATCATTACTTTTGGTCAGTTTAAAGCATTCTTGCTATGTGCCCCCAAAAAATGCTGACTCCAAGCTTTTGAATGATATAGTGGGATATAAAAATACCATTGGCAAAAATAATACTGGGACAAAATAACAGAAATGGAATTTGTAGCACCTTCTTTAACGCTATCGTTCAAAGGTTTTGGGGTCAGTATGATTTTTTTTGGAGGAAATTAGCACTTTTATTCAGGAAGGATTCATTTAGTTCATCAAAAGTGGCAGTAAAGACAATTATAATGTTACTAAATAACATCCTGCAAATCATGCACAAAATTGACCACTTTCTGCTAAAATATTAAACAGCACAACTGTTTAACACTGAGAATAAGAAGCATTCATTTGATCAAAAGTGACATTAAAAGTGTCATGTTTCTTGAGCAACAAATCAGCATATTAAAATGATTTCTGAAGGATCATGTGACACTGAAGACTAGAGGAATGGTGCTTAAAATTCAGCTTTACCACAGGAATAAATTACATTAAAAAAAAAAAAATATATATATATATATATATAATAAACAGTTTTAAATTGTAATAACATTTCAGAATGTATTTTTGATCAAATAAATAAAATAAAAATAAAAACTTGAGAGATTGTAGGATTTTATCTGGTAAATGTGTTCATATACTAGTTTATGCATGTCTTCCTAACAAATAAAATTGTATCCACCTCAAGCGAGTGATTTTGGTCTTCATTTAGCATAGTTTTCTATCCCATATCCCAAAATTAGCATCAAAAATATCTGAAAACTCATCTGCTGATGAATATCCATTCTTATGATTACAGCCATCTGAATTGTAGTTTTACAGATTATAATTGTACCACTTCTCTCGCTCTCTCTGCAGATTTCTACCTGAGCAGTCTTTCCCAGCCTCATTCTGCCGAGCTACAGGAGCAGCTGCTCTCTTGTCTCGGTAGCGACTGCCTTTCCACTAGAGAATACTGGGACAAGAAGGTAAACAAACCCAGGCGTCAAATTCAGAGGCAGCCTGTATTTCCCCATAACCTGATACATGTCTAGTAAATACATTAGAAGGATATGAAGAGTGACAGTTAACTTCTTGACAGCCATCACCGGTTGTTGGCTAGTAAAGCATATCAGTTTAACCAATTACAGCTTATTTGAAAAGTTTTTTTTTTTTTTTTTTCGCACTCTAGGATTCAGGACGTTGGTCAGTCGGCCCTGGCGATGATCTTAGCTCAGGCGTGTTTTCTTACAACAGCCAACAAGATGGCCAAAGCTTTAGCAGGGACTGGTTCGCCCCCTCGCATCAACCCCCGCCCCGATGCTTTGATGGTATGTGAACAACCCCAAGTTTTACTGATATTATCAACAACAGCAAGTCTAGAGACCCTCGTGTCGTTTCAAACCCATAAGACCTTCGTTCATCATATTTCTGATGAAATCCAAGAGCTTTCTGACCCTGCATAAACGGTAACGCAACTACCACGTTCAAGGCCCAGAAAGGTAGTAAGGACGAAAATTTCTTAATTTGTGTTCTGAAGATGAGCAAAGGTCTAACGGGTTTGGAACGACACGAGGGTGAGTAATCAATGACAGATTTTCATTTTTGGGTGAACTATCCCTTTAAGCATGTATATTTTATGAGAACTCCCATTCACACATGCCGTTGGTATGACATATTTTTAGATGGCATTTATTTGTGCCATGCTCACATCTGTTCTTTGTTTTTTCAGGGGTGGATGTCTACATAAGAGACTTTGACGGGAAATGCTTTCATATTCGGGAGACGCCCGGGGTTAAAGTAGGCCACGTTGCAAGAGGAATCAGTGATCAGGTAAACAGTGTGTGTGTGTATAGCGTGTTTATGCAGAACATGTTGTTTTACTTGCATTACTCTGTGTTTGCTAGAGGATAATATCTTCTCTCTCTCGGGTAGATCTCGGAAAACGTGTTCAGTCTGCAAACAGAGGATGGTTGCCTGGTGCCCCATGACAAAGAGGTCCTAGAAAGCAGCCTGTTCTTGCGGTGCGTCCCGGCCCCTGACTCCAGCCACTATCGTCAGTACGGACACAAACCCTGCTGCACCCTCGGCCCTGACTGGAAACTACCATGGAGCTGGAGGGTCAGAGAGGGGGTGCTGGAGACTAGAGACTGATTTTTCCATCCATAATCAGTTTCTGTCAAGCTTTCTGCTCTGTTCGCATTGAATTAGTCATCTGTGCCTCATATCTGTTAAACTTCCAAGCCATTGTTGTTGGTTTACATTCTTAGTATTCTGATGTTGTTTTAACTGACTTTGCAGATCTTTTGTTGCAATGTTGTGAAGATCATTGTGAGCCTTCATGGAGTCACTTCAAGATTTTAAAGCCTGTAGTCGATCAAGTATATGCCTTAGACCTTGAGCACTTATGAATGAGATTACTATGTCAGTATGGTTTATCTGTGGCACAAATCAATTCAATATTGAATGTTTTAGCTGTATTTCAGAGTTCTTCAATAAAAATACATTTTTTGGTGCAGTTGTCTCAGTTGTCTGTGATTTAAAGAAATGTTCAGTATTGTTGTGTTTGTAAACATTACGTGGATGATCTTATTGCATTAATTAGTTAAATACCAAACATTTTGGAAGTGAAACCAGTGAGCCGAAAGGTGTCAAACACTTCAAAACAGACACACATTAGCAGTGGTGGAGGTAACGAATTACAGCTACTCGCGTTATTGTAATTAAGTAGGTTTTCAGGTACTTGTATTGTCATGAGCATATTTTAACTCTGTAGTTTTACTTGTAAAATTAAAGTATTCTACTTTGCTACTTTTAAAAATCGAAATTCGGTACTATGTTGTGACGTGATTCTGCGCTTTTAAAATGTAATGATATTTCTCATTGAGTTGAAAAGCTGTCTAGAATGGAAGCCCATTTCTGCAACTAAATAGAAAATGTAAAAAAAAGAGGTTATTGCAACTTATCTTACAATTGTTTCATACAAACTGGCAATTCTGATTTTTTTCTCAGAATTGTAAGATATAAACTTATAAACTGAAAGTTAGAAAGTTAGTCAGAATTGTGTGATATACAGTGCATTGCGAAAGTATTCATACCCCTTAATTTTTTCAAGTTTTATGTTGCAGCCTTATGTTAAAATGCTTGAAATTACTTTCTTCCCACATCAATATACACTCCATACACCATAATGACAAAGCACAAAACGTCTTTGGAACAATTTAGCAAATTTATTAGAAATAAAAAACTGAAATGATTCATACCCTTTTCTGGGACACTTCAGAATGAGGTCAGGAACATTCATATTGCTTGTAGATGTTACTACACTTAAGGTGGAGTTAACCTGTGGCAATTTCAATTGAATGAGTATGGTTTGGAAAGGCACACACCTCTCAATAAAAGGTGTAATAGCTGAAATTGCATCAGGGCACAGATCTGGGGAAGAGTTCAGAAATAAATTCTGCTGCATTGAAGGTTTGGAACAACCAGGACTTTTCCTAAAGCTGGCCAAACTGAGCAATTGATGGAGAAGGGCTTTGGTGACCAAGAAGCTGATGGTCACTCTAGTTGTGTTCCATGATCATATATGCAGATGGGAGAAACTTACAGAGGGACAAACATCACTGCAACACTCCACTGATCTGGGATTTATGGCGGTGTGGCCAAACTCTTCTCGCCATGAAGACACAGGAAAACCCACTTGGAATTTGCAACAAATCACCTAAAGAACTCTCAGATTGTGAGAAACGGGATTCTCTGGTCTGATGAACCTCAATAGCATCATGTATGGAGGAGAAGAGGCACTGCTCATCACATGCAGAGTAGCATCCCAACAGTAAAGTGTGGTGGAATCACCCTCATGCTGTGGGGCTGTTTTTCAGCGTCAGACTGGGCAGAAGGTTCACGTTCCAACAGGACAATGACCCTAAGCACACAGCGCAAGAGTGGCTTATAGACAACTCTGTGAATGTGAGTGGTCTTCAGTGGCCCAGCCAGAGCCTGGGCTTGAACACAATTAAACATTTCTGGAGAAACCTGAAAATGTGCATCTGCCCCCATCCAATCTGACAGAGCTCGAGAGGTGAAAAAGGTGAGAAGAATGGCATAATTGGATAACTGCAAATGCAGATGTACAAAACTTGTCGCGTCATACCCAAAAAGACTTGAGGCTGTAAAGGTGCTTCAACTAAGTACAGAGTTAAAGGTATGAATACTTATGCCATGTACTTATTTCAGTGTTTTTATTTTTAAATAAATTTGCACAGTTGTCACAAATCTGTTTTGTGCTTCGTCATTATGGTGAAGTGTAGATTGATGTGGGGAAAAAAGTCATTTAAAGTAGTTTAGCTGCAACATAACAAAACATGAAAGTATAAATACTTTTGCAAGGCACTGTAAACTCACAATTGCCAGTTATAAAGTAAGTTATAAAGTATAAAGTCTTTTTTTTCTGGCAATTGCAAGTTTATATCTCACAATTCTGACTTAACTTGCAATTGTGTGTTGTGAAGTCACAAAAAATTCAATTTTTAGATTACAAATGTGCAATTCTGAGAAAAAAAGTCAGAATTGTGAGTTCATATCACAAAATTGTGACTTTTTTTTTCATAAAATGTGAAAAAAATGGAGGGGTATAAATACTTTTGAAAGGCACTGTAAACACAATTGCGAGTCATAAAGTAAGTTATGAAGTATAAAGACTTTTTTCTGAGTTTATATCTCACAATTCTGACTTTTTTCTCAGAATTGAGAGATAAACTTGCAATTGCGAGTTATAAAGTCCAATTTTGAGGTGGAAAAAGACTTCTTAGAATTGTGAGTTTATATCTCGCAGTTCTGACTATTTCTCAGAATTGTGACTTTTTTTTTTCCCCCCTCTACAAAACGTGAAACGGTAAACTCACAATTGCGAAGTTATAAAGTAAGTTATGAAGTATAAAGACTCTTTTCTGGCAAATGTGAGTTTATATCTCACAATTCTGACTTTATAACTCACAATTGCAAGTTTCTATCTGACAGTTCTGACTTAATAACAATTGAGAAAAAAGTCAGAATTGTGAGTTTTTGTCACGCAATTGTGAGAAAAAAGTCAGAATTGTGATGTAAAAATTTGCAATTACACTTTTTTTTCCCATTTTTTATTCAGTGGCAGAAACAGACTGTTTTGTCTCATGATATCGGTTGTGTGAATTCTAAACTGTAGACTTCTAATTTCTATTTGTATATTTTTTTGCTTAATTTCTAAATTAAGCTCTGGCCTCTAAATGACCCCAGCTGAGGAAGAAGGGTCTTACCTAGTGAAACGACCTGTCATTTTTTTTCCAAAAATAAAATTTCTATACTTTTTAAGCACAAAAGCTCGTGTAGCACAGGCTCTGGGTACCGCGTGACCTTTCGACGTGATTCAATAGTGCGTAGTGTCATAGTCGCGCATCCCAGAGTCTGTGCTACACAAGCTTTTGTGCTTAAAAAGTATACAAATTTTTATTTTCCGAAAAAAATGACAGATCGTTTCGTAGATAAGACCCTTCTTCCTCGGCTGGGAACATTTAGAGCCCTTTTGCCACCAATGAAGTCCATTATATGCAGAAAAATCCTGAAATGTTTTCCTCAAAAACCAGAATTTCTTCACAACCGAAGACAGAAATACATAAACATCTTGGATGACAAGGGGGTGAGTAAATTATTTGTTGTTCTGGAAGTGGACTTCTCCTTTAAAAAAAAATGTATAGTTTTAGTTAACAATAACAACACTGCATTACATACAATCAGAAGTTTAAACAAGCTAAATTTGTTTCTCATGATTTAGAAGACATTTTTATATAAAAGCTGATACTTAAATGCTTCCAGTTTTTCAGACAAAAGATTTTCGAGATACTGAGAGAAATTTTTAAACATGTCTCTAGCGTACATGTAAACATTAATTCTGTTAGAAACCTTTTATATAGTCATTTTTAATAATAGCAAATATGTCGTTTTTATTGAGTCCCATGTCTTCTTTTATTTCCTAGTTTTTTACTATTATTTTAAAATGTGGAAATGTTAATACAGAGTAACGGTTTCTCTACCAAAATCAAAACACACCACACATTTATATTGAAATCCATAAAAACAATTTATTGTATCCTTTTACATCTTACAAAACAAACTCATGGGCTCACACAGCAGACAAGACTGCCTCAGAGTGCACAATTTTATACGATTTTACAAAGATATAGAAAAAGATGAAAAAGTGGAGGCTAGTATCATAAAAAGGCCAAGGCACTGTCAACGAAAGAATCCAAAATAAAAGAATATGAAACTGTACCCAAACAACCAAAAGACAAAGAAACAAGTATATAAAAAAAAAACAGTTGTGTGTAAAAGTAGGATTGTGGGACTGACTAACCTTCGTAAAAATACAGTACTGAGAAGACTTTGCTGAGGGGAGAAAGCTCAACTAATCGGCCCGAAAGTCCTGCGAGACCGAATGTTTGCACCAGCTCAAGCCAAACGAACTGCTTTTCGTCATAGCCCCCATATGTGGAACGAATCTGCATCTGAAGTCTTTGGATTGTCAGGCAGGTTCTCCACTATTCCTCGAAAGGAAAATATTTGGTTCTGTAAAAAACACGATCATCATGGCTCAGAGAAGTTTAATCCATTTAAGAGTCACTAGTATTGTCCATTCCTCTCATAGGAGGGGCTCGCTGACTAAGACACGCCCACATAACGCAACCAGAGTGCTGATTGGTTGGCTGCACTTCTCAAACGCTGTTGCAAACATTTCATGAACTCTCAAGAGGCTAAACTTGTACCTTCAAGTACAATCAACTTCATAGACATTTCATAGCCCCTACTGTGATGAACAAGAGCTGACAGTCAACAAAGAAAGATAAGAAGGATGAGGAAGAGAGGAGAAATTCTGAGCCCGTTCCTACTCTTTCAGATGACAGTGCACTCAAAAAAAAGACAGATATAATAATAATTTCATTATGATATTAATAAAAATAATACATTATAATAATTCCATTTATAAGCTATTGTAGCTGTTTACCGAATGTCCTTTTCACTGTCATTACAAAAAATAAAAATATTATGATAATCCTAACTTAGAGACTTCTGCAAATACCAATCCAGTTTATTTATATAACCTAAACACCCATAAGCCCTAACTAAAAATAAATAGCTAAAATCAAGCCTAAACCTCTTAATGCATAAATCGTTTTTCAGTGCAAATGTTATCAAGGTTTAAAGTTGATAAAGTAGATGAGAAAGAGCACAGGCTCAGGAGTAACGAGTGGCTCGAGGTGTCCGCATCGTGCTTGACTCTCACTCTTTCCTCCTCCTCCTCTCTCTCTTTCGATTAGTCGAGGCAACTCTCTTATTTGTCTTTTTCTTGTGTATCTCTACTCTCAATCCCTTCTCTTCCCCCTCATCTTTCTGTTCTTCTTTGCTGCTCTGTTTCACCCTCTGTTCATCGTCTCAACTCTCTCTTCTCATGCTCTCCACCTTCCTGTCAGTCTGTTCACATTTTGCGGATCACCACCACTGTGGTGAGTACCCCAGCCAGGAAAACGCCGATGGTCTGCCATGTCGGGGTTCCGAAATAGGAGCGGATTCCCTCCTGATGGGAAAAAAAAATATTATGAGATACTCCTAGGGCAAAAAAATGGCAGTCATGGTCTAATGGTTAGTGAGTCGGGCTTGTAACCCAAAAGTCACTGGTTTGATTCCCGCACTAGCGGGAATTGTAGGTGGGAACTGTGAATGAACAGCGCTCTTTCCACCTTCAATACCATGACCTTGAGCAAGGCACTGAATCCCCAATCCCCGGGCGCTGGAGCAATAGCTGCCCACTGCTCCGGGTGTGTGTTCACAGAGAGTGTGTGTGTGTTCACTTCTCAGTAACTGTGTGTGTGCACTCGTGATGGGTCAAATGCAGAGGACCAATTTGAGTATGGGTCACCATACTTGACAATATGCCGTCACTTTCACTTAAAGAAGGTCATTTTATAAATATAAAATACTAATATAAAGAAGAAGACTAAAACTTTAATAATATTTTATCAAAAAGTATTAGGTTCAATGACATTTCTATGGAAGCCCGTTTCTGCCACTGATTAAAAAAAAAGTTATTGAGACTTTATCTCACAGTTCTGACTTTGTTTTTTTTCACAGAACTGCATGACACAAACTCACAATTCTGACTTTTTCTCAGAATTGAGAGATATAAGCTCACAACTGAGTTTTAAAATCAGAAGTGTAAGATATAAACTCGCAATTCTGAGAAATTCTGTGAGTTTATATTTCACAGTTCTGACTTTATTTCTCAGAATTGTGTGATGTAAACTGGCAATTTCAAGTTATAAAGTATGAAGTTCAGTGGCAGAAACGGGTTCTATACAGTTCAGTGCTTCCATGATAAAAGAAAAAAAAACTACTTTCATGTTAAGGTTTTAAAAATGTACTCAAATTGTTCCAAAAATACACACACACACACACACACACACACACACACACACACACACACACACACATACATATATATATATATATATATATATATATATATATATATA
>JAHKKF010396681.1:0-10593 GCA_019740295.1 Labeo calbasu | reverse complement strand
ATTTTTCTGAAAGACGAAAGGCGTATACACGTAGGATGTCTTGTGGGTGAGTAAACCAATGGGGTATTTTCATTTTTGGGTGAACTATCCCTTTAAGTCAACTTCGTCTGAAGGTTTAAAGCTTAGTACATTTTGTATTCTATGTGTTTCAGTTTAAATTTAACAATTATTTCCGGCATTTAATTCGTGTTGGCGCTGTGTGACTTATTCATCTTGGTCCTTTTTATAAGTCTGACACTTGTATGAGCTCAGGACTGAATCATCCTCCTACTGCCGTTTGTAGTCATTGATAAATTTGCTTTTCCTCCTGCTCACTGAGTGGGTTTAGATGATGCGTAGACAATCCAGTTGGCACGTACATGAAAGCCTCCTCGTGCCTCCACACAGAACCCAAACTCAAGAGAATGAACTGCGAAGATAAACAGAAGTTATTAACAAGCCATCAGCCACACTCTTTTTGTACTTATTACGCATCTGATCAGTTCCTTTGCTAATACACCATGTGCTGAAGATCACATTATCACTTACCTGCTTATACTGCAGTTTTTCCGGTGCTGTGGAGGTGCATAGTGAACCCAGGGATATTTTTACATATACTGTAATGTTGATTAAAGCACAGCATTGAATAGAACCAAAGAGGACTATTCAATAATTATATTGTCTTATCTACTTAAACTGGCTGACTTATGCAATTTATTTAAACTTTTGTTTCTGTTTATTTGCATTTCTGCAGTGTGTGAGCCGTGGAGAGCTGCTGGTCTCTCTGTCCTATCAGCCTGTTTCTCACAGACTGAGTGTGGTGGTGTTAAAAGCGAAACACCTTCCAAAATTAGACATCACTGGCCTATCTGGAAGTAAGTGTACATTTTAATGATTTTTTTAAGAGTTTATTACACTCATTTAAATGTTCTGGGGTCAGTAAATGTTTTTTTTTAAATGTTAAGCAGTCTCTTATGCTCACCAAGACTGCATTTATTTGATCAAAATAAGTAAATCAGCAACTATATTAAATACTATTGCAAGTTTCTATTTGAATATATTTTGAAATGTAATTTATTCCTGTGATGGCAAAGCTGAATATTCAGCAGCCATTACTTCAGTATAATATGCTAATCCAGTGCTCAAGATGCATTTCTTATTTTTAGTAATATTGAAAACATTTGTGCTTGTTAATATTTTTGTGGAAACTGTGATATATTTTTTCAGGATTTTAGAAATCATTCTAATATGCTGATTTGCTGTTCAAGAAACATTTATTATTATTATTAGTTAAAACAGTTTAGTAAATTTATTAGTATATATATATAATTTTTTGAGGGGAAAGAACTTATAGAAATTAATACTTTTATTTATCAAGGATGCTTTAAATTGATCAAAAGTGATGATGAAGACACTTCTAATGTTACAGAAGACTTTTATTTCAGATAAATGCTGTTCTTCTGAACTTTCTGTTCATCAAAGAAACCTGAAAAAATTCTACTCAGCTGTTTTCAACATAATAATAATAAATGTTTTTTGAGCAGCAAATCAGAATATTAGAACGATTTATGAAGGATCATGTGACTGGAGTAATGATGCTAAAAATTAACTTTAAAATCACAGAAATAAAATACATTTTAAAATATATTCAAATAGAAAACAGTTATTTTAAATAGTAAAAATATTTCAAAATGTTACCGTTTTTGCTGTACTTTGAATGAAATAAATGCAGGCTTGATGAGCAAAAGAGACTTCTTTAAAAACATTAAAAGACTTAATGTTCTAAAACTTTTGACTGGTAGAATACATTATTTGTATTCTAATACATTAAATTAATGTGTAGTATCTAATGACCCGGCTTATTTTGTGTCCCAGATCCGTACGTGAAGTTGAATGTGTTCTATGGCCACAAGCGCATCGCCAAGAAGAAAACGCATGTGAAGAAATGCACGCTCAATCCAGTCTTTAACGAATCCTTTATCTATGACGTGCCGGCTGAGTTGCTTCCAGACATCTCTATCGAGTTCCTGGTCATGGACTTTGACCGCACTACTAAAAACCAGGCCTTGGGACGCCTGGTACTCGGTGCAAACAGCCCCTGCCCATTGGGAGCTGCCCACTGGCAAGAGGTCTGCCAAAACCCACGGCGCCAAATCTCAAAGTGGCACACGCTCAACGAATATTAGAGATTCACCACGTTCTCTCTCCGCACACACGCTCAAACACAGGCACACAGGAAACTAATAACGAGAGAGAGAGAGATCTGGGAAAAGATGCCTTTGTTACCATGGAAGGTAACTGATCTTCAGGAGGACTTGTAAAAAAAAAAAAAAAAAAAAGACTTAAGGCAACTTTTGCATCATTGCTGATGCAGTGATGGGCCTCGGAAATGAATCTTTTTAAAAACACAAAATCACACTTTCTCACGCAGTTGCTCACATATACTAAACACGCACACACATGTGAACACAAACATACATGATAAATAATAAACGAGACCAAAACAACAATAAACAGACTGTTAGGAACTTATGAGGTTTGGGATTCTGTAACTGTCCTAATAAAACAACGCATGTCTTAACGCTCCATATTTCACTCCAGTACAGGACATTGTGTGGATTTGTGATGCTGGCGCACATTAAACAGGCTCTCTTTTTTTTGAGGCATCTGATTTCCGGAATTCCACATTTGTTGACGTTTGTGGAAGGAGTTTTGAAAGAACTTGTGACGCACGTCCTTTGATACGAACTGATTCTCCACTGTACGAGAAATACACTCAAGTGACGCAGAGGTTGTATGATCAATGCCGAAGTATGGCTTGTTCTGTTCTGTTTTGGAGATTCCTGCTGTGTCACATTCTCCACAGCTACACGTTGAGTCATGTGATTGTACAACAATAGCCCTATTGGCAGCACTCTGGGCCAGATTTATTGCTTGTGCAATGATTTCATTACGCACTTAGAATAAATCTGGCCCTGAACTACTTATTCTGCACTGCTATGCTACAGACTCACTCTGAATGTCACTGTCTGTATGAATTTCATACATCAGTGCTTCATTTCACCATAAAACAGTGGTTCACTGTTTCGTAGATTGTACTAGCCAATGTCATCACATGGCCTTTTTGAGGTGGATTGGATTCACTTTCATTTTAAATCCTGTTTGATATAGAGATAGACAAAGAGGTGTGTTCGTAGTTTGGAGCTGGAAAGCTCTGGTATATTACGGGGTTGTTCTGAGCCCTTTGGTGTGATGTTTGAGCAATGGAAAGATATGTAGCGTTTTATCATTTGTAGTTCATAAAGTCAAGGAGGGAAGATGTTCATGTAATTCTATCAGATAACAACAGTCTGTTTTTCTAGCATACCTCACACTTTTTTTGTCTTATACCACTGTCACATCTCTCTTTTATGATGAGAACTCATGCTGTTCGATTTGTACTGTGCTTTCCCTCAAGATCTAGATGGTATGCCAGCGTGCCTGCCGATTGCCTGGGCCTTTATTTCTGATTGGTGCTCCTCTCTGTTCATTTACCAAGTCTAAGGTCTGAATTTGGCATAGAGTGTACTGTATTTCATATGGAGTAAGAATTAAGATTTGGAACCAATACTGGAAACAAATGACGTTTGGCATGCATTTTTTTAGCTAACGCTACATTAAAAACCTTGGAGTTTCCTGTTTTGTAAATTTTCTGCACAATTAATTCAGCAGTGCCATAACACCGCTACTGAATTTACAGCGTGAAACAGATATTGAGCCCTGTGTAGTCAAATTACAGAATAAATGGCTCATGATTCAGTCTCTTAATTGAATCAAAACCATATAGTGTGACCAGTGCAGTACGAATCCCAGCGAATAATGAGTCAGTTCTTTTTAATGAATCAAAAATATACAGTGCAGTTTAGAAAAACAGGACTCTATAAGACAGTTTTTTTACTGAAGCAAGATCATTTAGCACAGTTAGTATACTAGGATTCCTGAGCAAATGATTCTAATAAATAAGGTTTTTTTAATATATAAAACACACAATACAAGTACAGTACGCTCTTACAAATAAAGGTTCCTTATTGGCATTGATGGTTCCATTTAGAACCTTTAACATCCATGGAACCTTCCATGTGGAAGTGGAAAAAAATTGGAAAAAGCTTCTGAAGAATCTAGAATACTAAAATGTTCACTTAAAGGTTCTTTGGGGAGCTAAAAATGGTTCTTCTATTGCACTGCTGCAAAAACCCTATTTAAGTGTAACTAATCAGCATATTGACTGACTGGTTGTTAATATGATAAAATGTAGTTACTGGTTTTGTAGTTTAAAGATACATATTATGTGTTTTCTTATTAGTATTTTATAAATATAAATAAAATAAAATGTTTGTTTACCCTGTTGAAAAATCCAGCATATGCTGGTTAGGTATGTTTTGAAGCATGGCTGCTGGTTTAAGATGGTCATGTGCTGGTCCTAAACTAGACTATAAGCTAGTTGCTTAGGACCAGCTTAGGACCAGCTTAAACCAGCTCATGACCAGCTAAGGACCAGCTTAAACCAGCTCAAACCAGCAGCCATGCTTCAAAACATACCTAACCAGCATATGTTGGATTTTTCAACAGGGTAGTACTTTTGTTAAATATATTTAAGGAAATTTGGCATTGCGTTTATGCCGCCTCTGAAAAGACTATTATGATCTTTAAATTTAGACTATTTTAAATTTACTTACGGAATCAGAACCGAAACCAGAAACTCACTCTCGATTTCCATTCAAAGCAAGAAATATGCTCAAGATTCAGGAGAACCAGCCGAGCAGAGACAATAACAGATCTGGGACACGGTGTCACTTCTTATACATACATGCAAACATTCCCGATTAATTCCCTACAAATTATCCACTAGTGGTCAGCTGGTTTGTCTGTCATAGAGATGTTAGATTTAAAACTGTAATTCTGGATGGAAAAATGCTTCTTTCCAGTCAAGCTTCTTTCATGGTCAAGCCACACTCCCTGTATAAAAGCGCACACTATCCACTCAGCCATGTCTTTCGTATAGAAGATACTTTTTTGTGTCGGATCACTGGTATGACAAAATGGAAAGATACTAAAAGATTCAATCCATGTGATAAACAACACACACAGGAGAAAAAAATACACAATAGATAAAAAAAAGTATTTAAAAAAATCATCACTTTGGTGTTCAAAAAATGAATTGGCAGGACACTGTGCAAAATGTTGTATTAGTGCAAACTAAAAAAAATATCTTGTGAATATTTGACATATACTGTACTGCAAAATGCTGTGAGATCTCTGCTAATGTTACACACCCACCTGTATGTTAGTGTTCTTAACACCCACTGAATGTGCAAAATAAACGTGATACACAATTCAGTTCTGTCTTCTAGTATATTTTCACTTCAGTATTTAAATTATTTATATATTTTCAAAATGTGCCTCTGGATGAGATGAGCCATAAAAGTTAAGAAACTTTAGAAGGGTCAATATCACTGTAGGGTGCCTTTTGGTGTCCAGTACATAACTCATTTGCCATGATAACTTAACATAAAAATGACTATGAAAGGGTGTGTTATATGAGGAAGTTTTTATATTCATAACAAAAGCATTACTTGGCGCTTTAGATACATTTTCTAGATTTTTAAATTTTTGTGTAGGATGCGTGTTATTTTGCTATGTCCCATGCACTGCTCATTAAATTTGAATGAGAGTAGAATATAGTCAAATCATAACATGTTTTAAAATAGGAGATAACTCAATTTGAGTGTATTGACCATTTGGTAATAAAAACAATATTTTTATTCAATAAAAAAGAAGAGTTTGTCCATGTCCCTTGAATGGTTGTCCACCCTATAGTATTGGGAAATTCGCCCCTTTGAGAAAAGATCATCCCCTTTAGTGACATCTGGACAACAGATTTTTTGTCTCTTCAGTGGCGGGAATTTTAACGGCTGAGCTGAGTAAGATGGTGACTTTTAAATTGACAAATTTTTTCCTAAGCTTAACATGTCCACCTTGTCGACTTAAAATATGCCGGAAGTGATTCGAATACAATAATTTCTAAATATGTAAGTTTAAATACACCAAATTCTCTTCAACAACCAGAGTAACTATTTAGTTAGTCACAGTTTATATGCTATTTGAAGCTCAAAATGTCCACCCTGTCGTTGTTCCAAAATGTCCAACCTGTCGGCCACTTAGACATGATAGGGTGGACACAGCATTAATTTGTAGTTAATATTTCTAAAAACTAAAATATCAATGTGATGAGAATGTAATTAGATTATTTATTATATTATTATTTTTTTCGAAGTTGAATAAATTGTCATATTTTGTCATGCTTTGTGTGTTCTGTTTTATGTGTCCACCCCGTCACGTGCTGGTCATCTTATTTTAAAATAATATTTTAAACAATAATTAAATCATATCTATATAATCCAGTGTGTTAAATAGCTAGGTGTGGGGTCAATAACATGCAAGCAAAAAACTGCATCCAAATATCACAGTTTTCTCCAAATAAGAAAAAATACATGTGCGAATTGTATGAGTTTCTTTAAAAACACATGGTTTACATCAAATCTTTTATGTATTTATAATTGGAAAGCAAACAAATAACGCTGTTTAGGAAAGGGACATCATACCTTTTAGAAAATATCATTTGCATCTTAATATTGCAAAGAAAACGTATTTAACAGTAATATATATGTCCATGACAGGGTGGACACATCTTATGGTTTATGCTTCGAATAATGGCCCATAATTATCTAAAAAAAAATGTGTGGGTACTCGAGTGTCTACTATGCATGACATGACATAAAGCGAATGGGAAATTAAGACTACATTTTTTTGAATACTGTGAGGATTGAAAGGCACTCGATGGTGATATTGACCCAGAAAATCAAAACAGGCCAATATTAAAGTGTCAAAGTAGATGAATGATATTAAAGCTAAACCAAAGCAAATATCTGTGGCGTTAGCAGTGACGTCAAATAAAATGAGAATTTTTTTTACCAATTACTAAATTCACCATAAGGGTTTCTTTGTCTCGCTCTTATATCACAGCTAAAATTATTGGTAGTAAACAATTCTGATATTTAAATCTTATCAGATATGTTTGACTAGGAAATGAAATAACACAAGTGTCTTCTTTTTTTTTGCTCCAGAAGCTCCAGTCTCAATCTCAAGTCTAAGAAATTCCCCAGGCTCAAATTGTCAAATGACTGTTTACACTTATTAAAAGGTTCGGTTTACTGAGTAGCCTTTTAACTTGGGAATTAAGAGAAACTGATATGAGACTACATGAGTCTCCAAAGAGAGTCTTTGTGAAGGGTTTCAATATGACTTGGCGACGTCAAATGACCTTAAAGTACTTCTTCATCTTCAATGAAAGACTAATTTTCTTAGAAGAAACCTCATGCTTTTGGTAGACCATGTTTCCTCATTCAATTTCTGAATCAGAACAGGAATGCTGATATAAAGGGAGCTCAACACCCATTAAACTTTTGAACTGTGACATTAATTATAACTGACTAGACATTTATGACTAGACTCTCTGTATACAGCAGATGTACAGTATTCATACATCAGTTTAAGCTACATTTAGTTTACATTGTTTGAGATTTGTTGTTCATACAATTTTTTTTTAGAGTCATACAACTCTACTTGTCTGTTGATAACAATAAATATCTGCACTGATATAATATATTGTCTGAATATATATATTGTCCTTCTACAGATTTTAAAGAATAAAGATAATTCTGGAATAAACGTGATACCCCATGCTAAACTATTTTACATCTGAATCAATGCAATTAAATCAAAGCACATATGTGAGAAACAGACACAATCACACAATCCTAAAACTGTCTTTGTTACTGTTAGGTAACCGCCGGCATAAAAATGTCTCGGCATACGTGGACTGGCCGCACCCTAAATGTGGGGCATCACATGCATCTACCATGAAAAATGACAAAACCATCCGACAAACCCTCGGTTCAAACATAGCAGACAAAGACCGAGACCTAATATAAAGGGCGAATCTAGTGGGATTGTAATTAAAATCTATAAAACACATTTTTTATTTCTACATTTTACTGACCTCAAAGGACTCACTCATTCATCTCAAAGGTAAGAACTACTGCTGTTTTGATATTTTTTGACTCTCTACTCTATAATAACCAAAAGCATGACAAATACACAATCTGTAGTCACACAACTACTCTAAAACACTGGTTTATTTTGAAATAGTATTACAATCTTAAGAAATAAATGTGAAATTGACATACGTATTGTTTATTACAAAACTTGTATAACATTTTAAATGTATTTCCTCTTAACTATACACAACTATATACACTTTGTTTTACTGTAACAAGCACAGGTGCCTAATTAGTGTCTTAAACCAGGATCAGTTATCAGTGCATATTATATATTAGATAATGAAAGGTAAACATAATATAAGGCATTTGAGAGTTTACCAGAATGATTAGTTGTCTGTTTCAAATTCACACAAGCATAACAAGTCTAGTATCATGTCTGGTCTTCATCTTAAAAATATTTTTCAATTTATGTCATGCACAATACCTTTCTAAACATACATTTTTGAACGTTTTATTAAGGCAGATGATAGATGTGTTTTTGTTGTGATTATTATCTTTATCTTTAGTATTTATTCTGATTTTTTATTTTTTTGCAGGTAAGCAATTGCTCAGATTTCCACTGGGATCTGAAGAGTGGCCACTTCTGTGCAGTAAGTGCATCTGAACGCATTAAATTTGATATTATAAACAGAGCTGTGAGAATGCTCTGATGAGATTTGACACAGTTGGATTTTATTACATGAGATAACATTCTGAAGAACCCTTTGATCTGGTAATTCAATTTGATCTGAAGACATGTTTGAAAGACTTCAAAAATATTTTAAAATGCCTGTGTTTGGATGGCTTCTTGCCTCCGGTTGAAGGTCTTGGGCCTCATATGACATTTCATGGGCACCAGTGATTAAATGTCAGCTTCTAATCCACTGACACTTTTTAACCCACAATATTATTCACTGCACAAATGTTTCTTAAATATACCTCAGAAAAAAATTCTAAAGAAAATGGTCTTTTGTGCATTACTTTTTTTCCATAAAAGTTTGTAATTATCGATGCTGCATAACCTATTTTCCCCCAAATTCTGTATTTTACTGCTAAATCATTTTTGGCCTGTGTGGTTTAAACACTTAATGAAATTTTCTGACATAGACTAATATTGTCTTGTGACATCAGCTGATTTGGCATGGGCAGGTCAAATATCGAATACAGAACTGTATTGACATATATTGACTATATCGTACATGAATGTTTTATGTTCTGCTTTCAGAGCACAATGTCTAGAACAAGAAACAGTGAGGTAAGATTTCTTGCTTAAAGAGAAAGGGTCACTCCACACTATTCATCTATTGCATCATTACCATTTTTAATAAGACACTGACTTGCCTGTGCAGGGGAATGTGCTAAAGCATGTGGCAAAACTGCCACTCATCAGCTCAGCGCTGCAGCAGGCTTCTTCCGTCTACACGGGTGTGAAAGGTCGCTATCCGCTGCTTGGGTTTGTGGGGGGTGTAGCAGAGTTGGGTGTCCGTAGTGCATCCACAGCAGCCCTGAAACGAGCAGCACCTCTGCTACAGAACCTAGAACCAGAAAGTGAGTTTCTCATATGGTATCTCTAACACTGAGCTAACAAAAACTTTGCAATGGACATACTTGAACAAAAGAAACAGATACACTTCTAAAACATTTAACAAAATGCATGTCCTTAAGGGTGATTTCATTGTATGTCTGCCTTTGCAGTTGAGGCAGTGAACAGTTTTGTACTGGTGGGTTTGGAGCAACTAGAGAAGCTTTTCCCGATTCTCCAACAGCCCACAGATGAGGTAAGAGTGGAAAAAACTGGAGCAACAGTTCTGTATCGCAGCTGTCACATTTTGGCTGTATATTTAAATTACAATTATTATAATAACTCTATTATTTTTTTAAATTCATCAAATCAAGTTCATTAATTTGCACTTGCTACGGATAGCTGCTTGCACAAAAGGCACTGATGCAGATGAACAGGGCATTGTAATGCCATCCCAAAGTGGCACAAAATCACTTTCATGGACATTTACCTTAGCCGTTGCTTCCTGGTAGAATGTCCTGCCCAATTTAACCCGAGCAGCTGATTCCTTAGCCATCTTCCAAAAATCTCTTCCATCTACACTTGACCTTCTGACACTAGCACTCTCTATTATATTTTTTCTATTCTAATTGCTTTCTTTTTATTTATTATAAAAAATTACACTCTAACACTAGCGTTATCTAGTCTTTTTCTATTCTTTTGACTTGTTTTCTATTTATTTATTTTAAAAAACTGACTGTCGAACGCAAGGGTTCTCTGTTCTTTTATCTACTTGTTTTTTTTTTAATTATATAAAAAAAAAAACCTTTGCTAAATCCTCACTGGTAAGTCGCTATTAGTATATGTAAATTATCCAAAATAATACATAATTATAATATTTTTGCACACACACAAAAAGTAAATAGTTTTCTACTTATTTTATGGTTTAATATAACCTTCAGTACACATATTGTA
>JAHKKF010396649.1:0-12378 GCA_019740295.1 Labeo calbasu | reverse complement strand
AGGCCTATAAGATGTATTGTCAATGTCCGGTAGTCCTCAAATAACATTCTCGTCCCGTCTCGTCTTGTTAACAAAGAGGCGGTATAAGTTTCTTCATACTTTTTATCATCAGATATTAGTTTTAGCTCGTCAACGTCTCGTCTTCGTCACAGAAAATATGTTCGTTAACGAATATTTTTCGTCGTCGTCTTCGTTGATGAAATTAACACTGTATAGGCCTATGGAAATTTAATATATGCACATATATCACATTTACGCATGTGTAGCTTTAAAATTCAACTCGATGTATGTTGCATTTCCTAATAAAGGAGTTATTTTCTTACCAACTACACCCACATAAGACACTTGGCCAGGGTTAATTTTTAGATAATTTTGCAGGTTTGAGTAGCCTAATTAACCATGTATTTTTGTAAAACTATCATTGGTGCACATGTAACTGATTTCATCTTAAACAAACACAGACTGTGGAGTTATAAAGGAGGTTATTCAAAAACATTAAAATGAATGTAAATGGACCAAAACCAAATCCTCGGCTATTCAGATAACCAGCCAACTGTGGGTGAAGAAAGCTTTCTGTTGCCCAGAAAAGAGATGCAAATCACAGCGTGACTTACCTGGTGGCACACAATTACCCATCATTCTCTGTGGCATTATTCAACAATAACATGCCGCAAACAAACATCTCTTTGTGAGGCTTCTCATCATTTAAACTAGAGGCCGGTGTGTCTGGCAGAGATACCAAACAATTACTTGAGCGGAAGGATTTACATTGTGCTGCTGAGCTCGGCAGTATTGTCATAACGCAGTCGTTGGATTGCTCAGGTGTTGTCAGATAATTTATTTAACATGGAAATTATTCTGCTTTGAGGCAAATTTCAATTACTATGTTCCACCGGGGGGCAAATGTAGGTTTGACTAAAATGAACATGATGCAAAGATTTAGCTCAGCTGCCGCGGCTTGATTAAAATACCACAAACAATCCGATGGGAAAAAGACGTTTAAAGATCCTTTTCTCTTCCAGCGCTAGTCTAAAACTGAGACAATTGAATTATTGTTGCCAAACACTAAGCTAATTCTATGGCTAAATAAATGTTTGAGGTTTGCACAGCTCTGAGAAAATATACTACTTTCCTATTAGCAGTGACATTGCAATTAATTATATTAGATTTGTCCAATGTTCATGTAGTATAATTTATATTTTTTTGAAGGTTCTTTTTTTTATTTATTTCCTTCTTTCGTCTTGGTGATGGCTGTTTGTTTGTTTGTTTTGGTCACACTTTAAGGTCCAATTCTCGCTATTATTAAGCCATTAACTATGACTTTTGCCTGAATAAACTACTAATTTGCTGCTTATAAGTAGTTAGTAAAGTAGTTCTTAGGTTTAGGTATTGTGTAGTATTAGGGATGTAGAATATGCTCATGCAGAATATGTGTTTTGTAAGTACTTATAAACAGCCAATATGTTATGAATAGGCATCCTATAAGCAACTAGTTAATAGTGAGAATTGTTCCCTATACTAAAGTGTTACCTTTGTTTTTATACATTACTCTAGTCACCAAAATTGAGGTAAAACCCGATGTAAAAGCACACATACAAATCATCTACATTATCATTAAAATGTACTACTTACTGTACATATTATAACAACCTTCACACAGGCTTCAATGGAACACAATCACACTGAATTCGTCTGAAGGCTAGACACGTGTAAAAACTCTACTCGACTAAATGCAAGGAAAGCACGTTCTGGTCACATGACTGCTGTGATTTGCAGAAAGCTGTTTGTGCACGATGCTTTATTGGAGTTTAATTCCTGTTCTAGCGTGTCCTTGAGCAGTCCTGTCTTTCCTTAACGCTCTCTTCCTATCTGTGCTTTAATGAAGTTTCTCTCCTCCGTGGGAGAGGTAATTAATGGAATGGAGCGGATGAAGAAGAGTCGTGCCGGAGTCTTAAATTACAATTTGCACTTCAAACCAGCTTCTCTCTTAACCCGCAGTATTTGCATATGACAAGACAAAAGGTGCATCAATGTCAGGCCGAAGACTCTGAAGACTAGTCTCTAAACACTGAGTCTCTGGCTGCTTGCTGTGAGCCGCAGAGGGCCGGATCGCTCGCTCGCTTTCTCTCTCATTGTGTGATAGAAGAGAGATGGATGACAGACAGTTAAGAAACGTTGTGCTCTGAAATGAGTTCATTGAGCGTCAAAGAGCTGCCGTTTTTGCCTGTGGTCAAACGAAGGTGTGATTTACATTAACAAAGACTTCGATTTATTCAGCCTTTTAAAGCAGATTCGTATTTTCTGTAAAATCTCCATGATTATCTTCTGTAGAACCCAAGAATCCAGCCCAGGGATTTTTTTAAATGTAATTTGTTATTAAAACCCATTAATCTTAAGAAAACATGAAAAGGTAATTGTGAGCTGAAGTTTAAAATAAGAAATAGTGTAAAGCCGCACTTGCTACAAACTTCATAATACAAGAAATAGAGATACTTTTTGTTTTGCTCCATTGTTGTTTTGACTCAGAATTTTCATTTAATTGTTTAAACACTTTGCATTTTCTTCAGCAATATTAAGATTAACATTTGTATTAACATAACGGTACAGATTATTTCAGTTTGATTTCTTACACGCATAACTGTCACCTAAACATATTTTACAAGTTTCATCTTATTGACTAATCAAATAAATAGGAACTAAGAGATGTTTTCTACAAACTGACAACTACATCTAACACACTGCATTAATTCACAGTGTATTTACCAATGTTTGTCACTATTGCCTTTTTTTTATACTTTTATACTGTTGCAGAAAGAAAGTTCCATAGATATCATATCTGTAAAGAGAAAAGGGCACAAAAATATTTCCATAAAATTACAAACAAATGTTAATGTTTAAACCATGTTAAAATGTGAAGACTTTATTCACACATTTTTGTGTATTTTTCATGGAAAAATGTTACACTTTTTTTTTTTTTTTTTGCTGTGTGGAAAAAAATATCAATCAATCAATCAATCATGGACATGATTCAAAAAGTTAAAATGATCCTGAAAAAAAAAAAAAAAAAAAATAGTCACACTTGTTCACTGTCAAAAATGGGCGCACAGAAAATGTCTCGGGTTACACATTTAAGAGACGCTGCGTCCCCCTCTAGGGGACACCTTGGGGAATGATATCCAATCACCTACACTTTGTGAAATGATATCCTGTCCACCTGGTGAGAGAGCACCAAGGAGGTGACAGACATACACCAAACCTTTCCTTAGAAAGGAGCCAAGTCACTGATGCCTCGGGCTGCTCACATAACTTTTATTAGAAAAGAGGGAGCCCGATTCTAGATGGGGGAGGGGGGACACCTTAACCAAGCTAGTAACACAACCATCCTCAGATAGCTATGCTATGTGAGCAATAGTAACCAGAAAACATAAGACCACTGTAGAGGCTGGAAGCCTAGAGGAAGTCAAAGATAGTTACTTGCAATTCCAGCTAGGACACAACTATCCGCAGGTAGCTATATCCATCCTTTATCCATCTTATGAAAAGGACCTTCCAAAACAGCTGCCCAGACCAAGGGGATGGGTATCTACTTAAAACCCCACAGGGGAGATAGCACTGTCTAGGCAAGGGCCCAGGGAGACCACTACTTAAAAACCCCAAGAAGAGGAGCAGTCACTGAGCTAGCACATAGATATCCTCAGATCATGGGCCATGTACCTAGAAAAGCTACCAGAAGGGGGCCGACTGAGACTACCCAGACCATGAAAGGTGGGCTGTCTACTTAAAACCCTAGAAGGGGAGACAGCACTGTCTAGGTAGGGGCTCAAGGAGACTGCTATTTAAAACCCCTAGGAAGGGGAGCAATCAAACAGCTAGTCCTGCACAGCTAGCCTAAATAACCAGGTAAACCCTCCTATGAGGCTGCCCAGACCACAAAGAGTGGGCTACCTACCTACAACCCTAGCAGGGGAGATAGTGCTATCTAGGCGAGGGCTCAAGGAGACCGCTACCAGTAAGGCTCTCCACACGCATATTAGAGAGGCATGGCTGAGCTGAATATAGCTCTGCCCGTGATCTCATAAACCCGGAGCTAAAAACGACTTTGTGCTCACACTAAGGCTGTGCAAAAAATCTTGTCAGTAACGTCGATTCTGTGATTAGTCACAAATCTCCATCACGTGCTGTCAGATGGAGTGGCATTTATTACACAGAGCCAGAGTTCACTTAAAAGCTACACAATATCGAGTTCAAAATCGGATATGTATCGCCTTCGATTTTGAATTCAATATTGCATAGCTTGTCAGTAATTGCCTCCATCTAACATGATGGAGATTTTTGCACAGCCCTAGCTCACACTTCATCATTATAGCAAGTAGGGCTGGGCGATATGACAAAAACCTCATATCATGATATAAGTCATCTCGTATCCTGATAACAATATATATCACGATATAGTACCTTTTCTGCTACCTGGTGTATTTCCTCCTCTACTTTGGCCCGACACTCGTAATATAAACATGGCAGCTCAACTTGTGTGAAGTGTTTTCAGCTTGGCATTGTGTACCTGGAGTCAAGTGCTTTCATCAATGCTTGAAACCAGTTTCTCGACTGTGTAAATTGGGACCATATCTTTGCAGATGTAAGTTGCAATGGCTTCTCTCACAATTATATCATTGGGTAATTATATTGTATATAAATTACGGCCATCAGGCAGCCGCTATCAATATGCGGGGCATTTAAACTGATTTCAAATGCACAATCGCATTTTACTTTCACTTTCGAGAACGATCGCACATGCTCTGTGTATACTAGAGCAGTAGTACTTACCACACATTTTACAAGATTAGATGCTTGTCAGTAGTGCTCAGGATCTGCAAATTATTATCATTTATTAGAATTCATTATTTGTTTTCCGTGCCTTTCTGAATACAGACACTCGTTTTGTCCTGCCTGGTCCTTCTCCTGCACAGAGCAACCCGGTTCTGTCTCCCCTTCTCTTGCCATGCTGTTATTGAAGTTTCTGCCTGCATCCCCTTGTTGGCATGTAAGATTGCAGTCATCCAAATGATGAAAAAGCATTACCGTAAACAATGTATTTTACGACACCACAAAATAAACATGGAACAAGTATAATATGAAATGATAGACTTTTTATTTCTATAGACTTTATATATATCCATCCGATATATATCGTCATATCGCAAAAGCAATATCCACTGCATCAGGCATCCCAAAAAGGGTATGGGGACACCATAGATCAAAGCAATCGCCGCGAGCTGAGATAAACCAAGCCGTGGCAATGGACCGAGACAAACGCTTTGCCCCGCAATCGGATATCGGAAGAAGTGTGAGCGGAACATATCAGTGTGACTTATCACAAAGAGCGCATAGTTGCCAAGACAACAACACAAAAGTTAGAATCCAAATACGAAGGCACAGATTTCTCAAAGCACTGCTCGACTCACCTGGATGACGTTTCACACACGCTAAACAAACAGACAGTTTCGAAGACAACAAAAGTTGGTGACGTATTCAGCAGGTGCCTTTTTATACTTTCGGGTACCCGCCAATTACATCACGGGCCATGTGGACCAATATAATTGGAGTTGTTTTACACATGCTTCAAACACCAGTCAAGCTGGCAGCATTCCCCAAAGTGTCCCCTAGAGGGGAACGCAGCTTGAAGTTCTTTTGAAGGGGAACAAATGTGAAGCGAATATCAACTAGTGGAAATGGTTGGTACTGCATCCAAACAAAATCTCACTGCAAGCTCTTTATATATATATATATATGAGATAGATAGATAGATAGATAGATAGATAGATAGACAGATATAGATATCAACCTAAAAAAAATTGGAACAGAACTTGTCTGGATTATTAGCTTTGTTTTTCTTACAGTTTTCTAGTAAACGTTGTGCATTTTAAAAACTTAAATTTCCAAAACTTCCAAGATTTATAACAGTTTAAACTGTTTTACTCATTTTAAGTCTACACTCAAAAAGTGGTTAACAGTTAATAAATAGACTACAACTACTACATTAATGTAATTTAGTACCATAAAATGCCCCAATAATACAGAATATATAAAAACATTATTAAACTAATTATAGTACAATGATTTCATTTAAATAAAAAGTAAAAAAAAATATAACTAAATCTGTAATTTTTGACCACAATGCGAGAAGCACCAGGAGGTTTAAAATTAATAAATCAGATTTATGCAGACCTTTTTGATACTATAACTGAATCATCTAAATAATATATTGTATTAGGTTATGTCTAGAGGGTTTAATTAATACATTAACTTAAAACATTAAAGTAGAAATAAAACTAAAGAAATAAAACTAAATAAAACAAAAGTCAAAACAAAAGGAGAAAGGCTTTTCTTTCTTTCTTAGCATCGCCAACTAAAACAACACTATTTACTCTGATAAAGTGTTTAAAGTGTAAACTTTCATCCAAAGCTTGTTCCTGCATCAATCTAGATCATCAGTCTGAACGGGCAAACAGTTGTTGCAACTCATACATAATTTATGTTATCGTCGTCCTTGGAAGAAAGCATTAAAGGTTTGGATAGTTAGAAAATCATCCTGCTGTGCCATGAAATGATAAATATTTCACACTTGCAGTCTCTCATTGTAAAGCTGCAACTGTTGGCGCGGCTCTCCTTCACTTTAAAGAGAAAACAGCATTGATTTAAATGTTAGATGACTGGAAAGAGGTTTGAAATTCTGAAGTCATTAAAGATTGCAATCACAGCACAGTAGTTACAACCTAACCACCTCACATGCATGAATATTATTTATACACACACCCTTCCTTAAAAGAGAATTAATAAATAAATAAATATTCCATGAACTGATGGAAGTCACTGAAGTAATTAGACACTTGATTTAATGAGCTTTTGCAGTTATATTCCTGTTTATCCAGTAATTAAGTGTAACTATCTTGTGTTATTATCTTTCCTATTTGTTTGTGCATGAAAATTGGGGACGATTCAGAACAATAGCACATAATTATTTTTAATTAACTGAAAACAATGGCTGAGGTATTTCACTTGCAGGTTGGAAAGGTTAGCAATAGAAATGCTATTTTGAGTTTAAAAAAAGAACTGTCTTCTGAAAAATAGGATGAGGAAATATTAATATTATTAGTGTGCATACTGTAGGAGTGGTGATGATAGTAGCAGAAATAGTTCACGGCACATCCGCATTGCAATAACAGATATGAGATACTGCATCCGGCCTCCAGAACTGCTCTTTTCTCGTCTTTTCAGTCAACAGCAGTTTACAACACTATTTAATTGGCATCTATACATTGCATATTAACTCAAATGGCATTTCAGGCTTGTTTAGCTTGGAAAAATGAAATGGTAAAGCACTCGTGCACATATTTTTCATGTTCACTCAGTATTTTTCAAAACAGTACAGATTTTAGGGTCATAAAGACAAAAAGCATCTGATTTCACTCTTCCCAGAGGGAAAACAAACAAGTGCAGTTTCTTTTCTTTCTTTTTTTTTATGTGCCGTTTATGTGCATTAATCGAGAAGTGCCTGTCTACAGCCAGACCCTATCTGCAATACCTCATACCACAATAACGTCTCGGTTACATATGTAAGCCTCGTTCCCTGAAGGAGGAAACAAAGACATTATGTCAGAACGGCTGACGAATTGGGATCTCACATGAAAGCCCTGTCACCTTCGAGTGTAACAACAAGGCAATGCCTATTGGCGTGCAAGCTTTGGTCCACATACAAGCACAAAGTGTGAACAGGACATAGCAGAGAAAGGGCTGAGTTTGCCTTCTATGAGGGCAGCACTTTCAGGGTCACTACCGGATCCCTAAAGGGCGTGGTGGGAACCTTGGACACATATTTGGATTCCAGGCACAATCTGTCGAAAATGCATGCAGGTCCCTTACCTTCTTAACGGCAAGAACTTGAGCTTTATTGACTGCAGAGGTTTAGAGGTTCAAAGGCTACCCCAGTCTTCTCACACCCCTAAGGAACCTGATGATCGGGTCATGCTTCCCTACAGACTTGCCATCTACTGCATCATGATGTGCGGCGATAGTGGCAACATACACTTTTAGGATGGAGGGAGACTTTGCTCAAACCCTTCTTGCAGAAAAGAAAGCACAACCCAGACTGGGCATCTCCGGGGGTCATCTCGGTGGGAATAACACCAGTCAAAGAACAGGTTCCACTTCAAAGTGTTCAAGACACACAGATCCAGAATTGGTCATTAACCACCGCCTTTCTTAGGCACGATGAGGTACGGACTGTAAAATCCTGACTTCATGTAGGCTGAAGAGACCAGAGGAACTACAGACATACCTGTAGTGAGGCAGCGGGGTGAAGCATCCCGGAGTGGGGTCCGCGTATGCAGTGCAACACCTACCCGGCGCCACGATTGGGCAGGGGGAGCGTGAGAAGGCATAGCGGCCTCGAACCGGGCCCTGCTGCTTGCTGGCGAAAGAAGAGGGGGATGAGAGTAGCAAGGCGTTGCGTCACATGCTGATATCTGTGCCATCTTGGGACCCAGAGTTAGAGGAAACTGGTCTTTTATTGAAATTATGGATACAGCTGGCCGGGTAGCCAGTCGTGGAACATAACAAGAACTCAACAAAACATTCTCCTCCGGAAGAAGTAGTGGTGCAGTCATCATCTCCTGTAGAGCAGGATGTACTGCTAGGTGATGCTATGTACCTGTTAGCCGCTCCACCACTTGAGCATAAAAGAAGCACTAGCTCTGTTTTGGGCAGAGTAAGGTGCCATCCTTGATCTAGTGACTTCTTCATGCACTTCCGGGAAGAATGTCACTGGAGATGGGTGCTGACGATTAGCATGGCGACACTCTAGGCGGCCCTGGAATGCATAGCGGTCATCTCTGGGTATGACTCGGGCAATGATACCTTCTCTGAAGAGGGCAACGCAGCCGAATCTTCTGCCTAGCTCATCCTAGCTCATCCCCAGATGCAGTGATCGACATCCTGTTGTCTGGAATAAATCGTCTGGGTCCATCCTTAGAATAGTACTAGCAAGTATAATAATAATAACAATAATAATAATAATAACAATAATAATACTAAAGATGGTGATAACAATAATATTTTGTGGTGACGGCAACAGTAATAATCAATAATAATAACAGTAATAATAGTGATAGTAATAATAATTCCAATTATAGTAATTAAAAAAAAATAATAATAATGACACATACCCATACCCAACACATACCACATCTATCCTAACCCCCCCAAACCAGCAGTGCGAGCAAGTTTCTGATGTGAATCCCGTTTTAGACAGCCTCTTCCCAGTGTAGTGGTGTTCTATGAAGAGTCTTATACTGTATGAGCTGAAGGTTGGCATTTTTAGTCGTAGAATAAATATTTTTACAAATTTGAGTCCAGAAGTCGGTATCAGGAGCAATAGAAAGATCTTCTTCCCATTTGATTGTCGGTAAACTTATGGTTTTATTTGAATTGGTTATAATTTTGTATAATTTGGAAAGTAATTTTTTCAGGGAGGATATATTAATTAAATCTGCTACTGCGGAAGGAAGGTGAAGATTGATGGTTCTAGTGTTGATTTTAGATAAAACAGCTGATTTAAGTTGCAAATAATTCAAGAATTGATTGCTCCCGATACCGTACTCCTGGACTAAGTAGGAAAATGAAACAAAATTGTTAGACTGAAAAATGTGATTAATATGTGTGATGCCTTTTTCTACCCATTTATGGAAATTGAGTGCTTTTTTGTTGCTTGTGAAGTCAGGGTTGTTCCAGTGTGGGGTGAGGCTAGATGGAGCCTGATTGGAGTTTGTGATTTGGTGATATTTCCACCAGGCTGTCAGGGCCAAAGCTATTGTCACGGCTTTGAAGCATGAGTGATGTTTAATGGACTGACTGAGAAATGGAATGTCTGATATGTACAAGTTTTCACAGAGCGATTGTTCTATGTCTAGCCATATGATGTCTGACTGAGTGGGGTGAGTCCATTTATATATGTATTAAAGTTGGTTTGCTAGTGAGTAATGGTGAAAATGTGGGGCTTCTAAGTCTCCTAAAGATTTGGGGTTTTGTAAAGTGCTTAATTTTATCTGTGGTGGTTTATTTTTCCAGTAGAATCGGGTGATGATGGGGTCTAGAGATTTGAACCAAGTGAGAGTAGGTTGGGTTGGGACCATTGAGAATAAGTAGTTTATTTTAGGGAGTACTGTCTTTTTGATTATAGCTGATTATGATGAAGGTCATCTTCTAATGCTTTTAGTAAAGAAGTGAAGTTAAGTCCAGTCAGTTCTGACAGCCTGGAGGAAATCTTAATGCCTAAATAAGTGATGTGACCTGTACATAGAGGTGTACAGGGTGATACCTGGGCCACCACATCCCATTTGGTTTGATGTAGTTGAAGAACAAAAAAATGTATTCCAATGTATTGCATAATCTGAGATTTTAGAGTATGAATCAATGGTTTTAATTATTTCTTGCAGAGATGATTGAGGATTTTCTAAAAAGAGTAAGATGTCATCAGCATATAAACTACATTTATGTTGTGTTTGGGGTGTGTGGATTCCTCTGATGAGTGGGTTCTGGTGGATGGCTGCTGCTAATGGTTCAACAAAGATGGTGAATAGAGAAAGAGAGAGTGGGCATTCTTGCCTAGTTCCCCTGTGCAGTGTGAAGCTTTGAGATGTTAGTCCATTGGTGGTGACTGTGGCAGAGGATGTTGTGTATAAAATCTTGATCCAATTAATAAACGACTGCCCAAAGCCAAATATTTGCAATGTGGTGAATAGAAAGTTACAGCTGACTCTGTCGAAAGCTTTTTCTGCATCTAAAGTGACTATGATGGTGTTTCCCTGTTGTAGTGATGAATAATGGATTAAATTGTATAGTCTGCGTGTGTTATTGGATGCCTGCCTACTTTGATGAAACCGGTCTGGATCTGAGTGGATTATAAATGGGATAAGTTTTTCCATCCTATGTGTAAGAACTTTACTAATTATGTTGATGTCTACTTTGATGAGACATATAGGACGGTAGTTTGATGGAAGGGTTGGATCTTTATTAGGTTTGGGGATTAGCGAAATAGTGACTGTGTTCATGTGCACTGGTAATCTTGAGTTTTCTTTTATTTCTGTTATTGTTCTGATGAATAATGGACCAGAGATAAATGGACCAGAAGTGTTTATAGAAGCCATCGGGTCCTGGTGCTTTATTGTTAGGCATTCGACTCAAGACGATATGAAGTTCTTTTTCAATGATTGGTTTATCCAGTGTGCTGATTTGTTCTGTGTTAAGTTTTGGAAGTTGAATATTATTGAAAAATTTGTTAATATCCTCTTGTCTTGTATTATTATCAGATGAATAAAGTTTAGCATAGAGGTTTTGGAATATTGTATTTATTTCTTGTAGAGAGTTAGTAGGCTTTCCTGCTGAGTCCTTAATAGTTGCAATTGTTATTTTTTCTCTGTTTCTTTTGAATTGATTGGCCAAATATTTACTGGATTTGTTGCTATGATGGTAGGTTTCTTGACGGAGTCTATGAATTAGAAATTGAGTTCTTTTATTGATGATTTTGTTTAGCAGGAATTTTTGTTTTCTTAATTCATTATATATTACTTCTGTTGGGTTACAGTATTTGCATGTAATATTTCAAGTTTTCTAGTCTGATTTCTTCTTGTATTTCTATTTTCTTTTTATAGACAGTGAATGATATGATTTTGATATGATGATGAAACTGATAACTTTGGAGAGTCGTTTATTTCTAGGAAGGATGTCCACTTTTAAAGTGCTCCTATTATGCCTTTTCAAATATGACCTTTCATGCAGTGTGTCATGTAGCTGTATGTAATATATAAACTATCTGCAAAGTTGTGAAGTCAATAAAGCACAATAAATAAAGTTATTGTCTACCAAAAAAAGGTCTCGGCTCACAATCGTCTAAACGAGTCGTCAGGAATTCGAATCTTATTCTGTTACGGCTATACGTCACAAAGTAACAGATGTGCATTATGTCTGCCCACATTCTACGTCGCAAACAACTTTTCCACCCACAAACACAGTAAAATTTCCATGTGATTTATGTCATGTCGAGAAGACGCTGTATCCTATGCTGTGAGAGTTATTTTTTTTTATATTCACTTCCAAAAGATGAATCTATTTTCTAGCGATCGTTCAAAATATGTAGTTGTGTATGTTATGTTGTGTAACAACCCTGCACATGTCTTGCTAACCAACTTATGCTTCTGTAGTTCTGTTGTTCAGCTGTGGGCCCACGGTAGTCTAAAAATTTGTGATTGATGCAGCTTGACTGTCTGTCTGTCTCATTAGTTGGAGTAATGATAAAGGATGGCGCACAAAGCAGCTTTCACACCG
>JAHKKF010396606.1:0-10265 GCA_019740295.1 Labeo calbasu | reverse complement strand
CTAAGCATTTGGATTATTATAGTCTTGGATATGTTAGTGATTAGCAACAACCTTGATTTTGATTCATAATTTTTTTTGTGCAGGGCTAGATTTAAATATTAATATGCCAAAGCAGCTAATTATTGCCATCATAATATGGTTTGAACAGTGGGCTAAATGCGTTAAAATACATAGTCATGCATAGTCAACACCAGTGTTTTTTATATATAAAAAAATCTATTAATCTATTATTTTCTAGATACTGAATGCCAAACATTTGGATCAGGATTATTATAGTCTTGGATATGTCAGTGATTAGCAACAACCTTAATTTTGATGCATTATTTTTTTTTGTGCAGGGCTAGATTTAAATATTAATATGCCGAAATAAAATGCAAACCTGAGAAAATGGTGCTATCAGGTGTAAAATGGAAAAATGTTAAAAATAAAACACATTTTGAAGCCTAGCTTACGGTATGAAATCCTATTAAGAATGCATGATTTGTTTGCTTAAATGACGCAAAAATTAAATATTGTGGTTTTAATGGGGATGTTTTTGTCCTTAATGTCCTGAGTGTAAATGTTTTTGTCACTAGTGTAAAATAGATTTATGAAAGCAAATGAGGGTGGGATATTAAATTCTAATTAAAAAAAACAAAACATTTCAGACAAAATAAATGTTGTTTGTATTACCACCGCCAAAACTATTAAAAAAAAAAAAAAGCAAGAGAAAAAGAAAAAGATAAAATTATCTCTAAAGATGCATGTGGGTCAAGTATTGTTAACTGGAATTGGAGCCAGAATCATTTTATTCTTTACAATGCTCTAAGTTAGTTACTGAAACTAAGTGTTTAACAAAAATGCATTGTTTTCTCCAGACTCTAAAGGTCATCACAGGTGCCAGTAAACATGACCCTCGCAGTGTGGGTGGCTGTTTGCCCCTTTCTGAGTCTGGCACTCAGATGATGCTAGAGATTTTTGCAAGCATCGGCTCTGCTACACCTGAAGGCTCCAAAGGGCTCCTGTGTGCCATCCCGTCTGCAATTGACCTCATGCACAGCACACCAGGGTAAGAGCTTTGAAGTCTGCTTTAGATATAGCATAACTGACTTTGTTTGCTGAATTCACATTCATTTCTCTCCTGTGGTTTATGCAGTTGCGGTTTGTCTGTGCGAAACGGGCTGCTGGTCATCATCATGCTGATTTCCAGCCACAAGAGCCTGGCAGAGCAGCTAGTCGCCTGCAATGTCAGTGCCACGCTAAAGAAGTGCCTTTCTGCTCAGAATCAACACAGCATGCTGGCTATTATTGCCCTCAACCACATCTCCATGGTTCACAAACTGGAGAAAAAAGGTAACATCATGCATTATTTTAACTGCTTGCCAAATTGCTTTTAGGTGCTTTTAAAAAGCCTTGTTAGCAAACAACTAATTACCATCATATTATGGTTTGAACAGTGGGCTAAATGCGCTAAAATACATGGTCGTCTCCAACACGATGATTTGTCGTAATCAGTATGTTACTAAAGCAATGCACATTCGTTCTAGACTTGGATTACAGATGTTTGTGCATCATTTAAAGCTACACGTTTGCCTCTGTAGAGTCTCAAGATGAGCATGACTTTAAGGACACAGAGCTGAAGATGTTGGTGGTGAGTCTGAAGGAAATGCCGGCCACTAAAGAGGTTATACTGACCCTGGAGCAGCTGCTCTGTGACGACGCCTCCCAGCTGGAGGACGAGAGAAACGAGGTAACGCGCAGCAGAGACACCTTCCAGGACCTCATCCGCCTCATGGACCAGCACAGAGTGGATCGGGCTGTTCAGCTATCCATCCTGAGGTGAGACCTTGACTGATTTAGGTAATAAATAGGTAAAAGCTATTTTGAACTACTTCAAGGTAATTGCGCTCACAAAAACATGTCTAAGTCACATTTTAATTGGTTTTCTTTATTGTCATTGTAACTTCTGAAATATTTTATTTTTTTATTCTACTGCAGTGTAAGTTATGCTTTTTTATAATAGTGTTTTTTTTTTTGTTTTTTTTTTTAAATAAATTATAAAAAATAAATGACTTGAGGACAGTACCCTTGTTATCATGACATATGTACAAGTACTTTATACATTTTTAAATAATTTATAATTTCCTTTACATTACTCTTTTGACATTATGAAATTAAGTCCTGTACAATAAGCTTTTTTTGTTTTAATTACTGCTGTCAAATCAATTAATCGTGATTAATTGCATCTAAAATAAAAGGTTGTTTACATGCTGTATATATGTGTGTACTGTGTATCTTTATATCTATATATAAATACACACACATACATGTATATATTTAAGAAATATTTACATTAGTGCTGTCAATCACTAATAATAGCATCCAAAATAGTTTTTGTTCACAAAATATGTGTACTGTGTATATTTATTGTGTATATAAATACACATTAATGAATATATTTAAGAAAAATGTTGTTTATGTAGTAAATATATTTATATGTAATATTAATAATATTAAGACAAATGTATACATGTAAGTAAATGTAAATATTTTCAAATATATACTGTGTATTTATTCATATTAAATATACACAGTACACATATGTAAACGAACTTTTATTTTGTATGCGATTAATTGCGATTAATCGTTTGACAGCACTAATATACATGTGTATGTATGAATTCATATTTATATAAGATTTGTATTATACAAGCTTTTATTTTGGATGTGACTAATCGATTTGACAGCACTAATTTTAATATATTTTATTCATATTATTTTTTTTATTTTTTATTTTGATTACATTTTAGTTACCATTCATATTTCTGTTTTACGTCATAAAAATGATTTTAAGGACAAAACTGTGCAACCTTAATTTATGGCAGTGTTTTATATATTCAGCAATTTATTTCAAGAAATAGTTCAAAATTAAAATAATTCTGTCATTATATGCTAACCTTGCCTATGCATTGCATAAATTACATGACAGAGTCAAAAGGATATTTAAAATGAATAAATAAATATTTATGTTCCACACAAGAAAGTAATTTGGAAGTGTTTGGAGGTATTTCTTTAAGCTACTTAGTTACTTATTAAGCTACTTAGCTACTTATTTCTTTAAGGTCTTAGTTTCAATATGGTTTTGTTGATTTCTTGACTGTATTGATGGTATTGCTTTATTTGCTAATGATATATTAACTCTTTCATACTCCACAGGATTTTGAACAAGTTCTTGGATAACTACCAGGAGGATCTTTTGCCGTGGCATGAGAGTATTGAGCCTTGCCTGTCATCTATGACGGCCTTTGTCAGTGACAGAGAGGTACTATCCCTTCTTCTAAATTTAGCTTTATAAGATCATGGTTTCATAATAGAAGTATTTCAATGCTACTTTATCTCCACTTAGGTCGTACAGCAGTTCATCCGCTTCTTATATCGACTTGCATCTCTGAATAAAGACTACGCTGTTGTGATGTGTCGGCTGGGCACCAAAGAGGCTCTTATCAAAGCCGTGGACAAACACAGCACCAGCCTGCTCATGGTCACGGAGCTGCGGGACCTGATCAATGACTGTGAGAAGTACGCCAGCCTCTACAAGAAAATGACCACCAGTGTGCTGGCGGGATGTATACAGGTAAAGCCTGGTCAAAAATAGATATTTTCAAAATCAACTAGTCTGAGTTCTCTAAGTTGTCTAAACAAGCCTTAAATAATTAGGCTGGTTTCTGGGTCACCTGTCCTCAAACAGGCTTGTTTCCTACAAGGATTTTAATCATTTAGATGGAGCGTAACAAGCAGGTTTTAATGGATGGTCCATTCCTAGAATGTTTAATGGTTTGTTAGACTATCAGGATAATTAATAGACATGTTCACTTAATAACACACTCCGTATTTGTATCTTTAGATGGTCCTTGGTCAGATCGAAGAGCATCGCCGCAGCCATCAGCCCATCAATATTCCCTTCTTTGATGTGTTCCTGCGGAACTTGTGCCAAGGTCTGTTACTAAAACACTTGATGTAAAACGTATAATCATTAAAGCCAAAATAGATTGCAAGCTCACAGTCATTTTTAAGTGCAACAGCCAACTGATGGAACCAAGTATCTCTGCTCTACATTTTCTTTTTTTAAACATGGATGTGTGACACGATGTGGAAGAAGAGATCTTTAGCTACTTCCCTTTTATCATGACTTGAAAGTTTTCTGAAATCATGAGATAACTTTGTGTTAGAAATCACCGTCCACGTTGTATGGAAAGAAAATCTCCTTTTCTACTTACTAAAACGAAATAGTAAAACTACAATTTTAAATATTCAATTAAAGCCTTTGCTTAAAAATAACTGTGGCATGTTACTAGTAATGGTTTAGGTATAACTTAAACAGTTATTTGAGTGTGTGATGAGTTTATGTATTTGTATGATCTCCAGGCTCCAGTGTGGAACTGAAAGAGGACAAATGCTGGGAGAAAGTGGAGGTCTCCTCCAATCACCATCGAGCTAACAAGCTGACGGACAAAAACCCCAAAACCTACTGGGAATCCAACGGCTGTACCGGCTCCCATTTTATCAACATTTACATGCATAAAGGAGTGGTCATCAGGTATGGTGACTTGGCTATTCTTTATTTAGTAAATGCTGCTAAAAGAAACTCTAGACTTTTATTACAGCAACAACTAATCAGTGCTGGAAATTAATGCCTTAAATTCAAGATTAAGGAACAAAAAAGCCCCTAAATGATTTTTTTAGTAGAGCATATGATATTGTTAAGCAGTAATCACACAAGCAAAAGCGCTGTTCTTGCTGTATTTTCTTTTTTGATCAATTTTTGTTAAAATAAATAGTAACAGCAGGGCTCAACGCTAAGGATTGTTTCGGCCGGTCGGTCCAGTGGTTCATATTTTCACTGGCCCTGCCATAAAAAAATAGACTTAAATGACATCAACATTTTACATACCAGTTAAATTGTACAATTCTCTATTTCAATTTCGAATTTCACAGCAAAACCTACTAGCTTAATATAAAGTTCAAACATTATTTGTTTGTTCAAAAATGATTTTATCATTATTATTTTATTACGAATGAAATTATTCTTTAGGGAAAAACAGCACACGGACAGAATAAACGCAAATTCAGTGTCTGCCAGCAGGTGGCGCTTATGGAATAATGATACAGCGTTTCCTTGGTTACCGCTGTAAACAAAGCAGAGCCATGATTATGAACGCAACTTTAAATGCATTATACAGAGGCAAATGAGAGAAAGAAAACGTCATGTAAACATTTCTTAAAACAGTCAGTTCATCTCAGAGATGCATTCATATAAACACTGTTTCAATATTTAGCATAATATTTACAATATTTCGCGCTTTGTGAACCGTGATCTTGCTCTGCCTGCTACAGTATTTTTATTTATTATGATTATTACAGTCTTTGCGTTCGTCTTCAGCATCTCTGGCCTCTGTTAACGGATGTTTAAAGAGTTCGTAATATTTCCACACACATTACATTTTGAAAAATGATTGCGTGCAGTTCGCGTGCAAGCCCGGAACTGAGATCTGTTAAAATATGTCGGTGCATCTGTACTCCACTGTATAAATTAAATATAGGATAATCATTGTTAAAGCTACAAACTCGTCAAAACGGGTATTTTTTACATACTTTGAAGGATATCTGCCTGTCAGAGACGCGTCTTTCTGTGATCGCTTGAAATGTTAAATGAACAAGGCCTAAAAACGCGTGCAAATGATAAACTTTCGTGATGACGCAACAGTGGCCCGATCGGACCAGCAACAGATTCGTCAACTGTCCCGAGCGTCTTTCACGCTGACCCCGGGCCATCGGGCACTCCTTATTGTCGAGCCCTGAACAGTAAAAGTGAATGATTAAGTTATTATGGACATTCAAACAACCCATTCATAAAAAAAAGTCACTTGCTTTATTCTGGTGGATTTTGGTATTCGAAATTGCACAATATTGTTCATTCAGTTGTAACTGCACTATTGTGTCTTTAGCCCTATTCATACGGAACTAGTTTTACAGGGGGTCGTTGGAGAAATTTGTGTTTCACAGACGTACTTTGTGATTTTTAAGCCCGTCCGAATCTGCTGTTTTTCCTCACACAACCTCTGTAATAATTCCAGAACAAATTACCTACTGTTTTTTGGCAAACTCAGTGATCCTCTGAGAAAACTAATCCCGTCCAAATGCGAATGTCTGTGATTGTCGACGGTGTTTTTTCACAACGCGTTTTCTTGTGTATTTTGGCCAACGTGAACTACCGTAGATGCTCTTACCGTGTGCAGTTTTGATATGTTTGCCTCCCAGCAAAGAAATAAAAAAAATAACATTAATAAAATGAAGAGTCAGCTCACGTTAACTGCTGTAATATCAGGGTCAGGTCAGATTACTCGAGTTCATTTCTGCAATCATTAACGTTACATAATGTTTTAATTACATATGTAAGTTTATGAATATTATAAATTAAACATTGTTTTACTACAAATAAATAAAATAGTTAAACTAAAGTAACCACACATTAACCATTGTTTTGCTATACTAGCCATACAGCTTCACCATGGTATTTGTAGTAAAACTGTTTATACTACGGTAATTAATCTGACTATACCCTCCCACCTCTGTAATAAACATGGAGATGTTAGTCCCGTCCGAATTGATACATGACAATCGCCGACATCAGGTAATAAGAATCAAAACTCAAACATAGTTTAGAAAACTGGTCCCGTCGGTTGTTCTAACGATTAATCAAGTAATCGAATAATTATAATTATTTTTTTGAGGTAATAAAAATAGACCTGAGCAAGCAATAGCCTTTAAAATGACTTGCAATACATATATAATAGCAATGATGCAATATTAGTTGGTTCAAATAAAGTGTCAAAAGCAAATACTCATGTGGTTTTATTGAACCAAACATTAAAAGTACAAAATGCATTATAAACAACAGAACTAACATGCGTTATGCATTATTATACCAAAGGCCTGCAGATGGCCCCAGCGGCTACGCGATTTAATCCGTATTTAATATTAACTCAACAACATTTAATTCAAATGTCTACTTAATCTTTAATATTTGGCCATTTTTTTATGGCAGAAATGCTACAGCCACTGTAATTTCTTGAATATGTGGACATCAGTTACCTGTGTTTGCGTAGGTTTATAAATGATTTACCTTACAAATCTGATTAAATGGCGCACGTTGCGTTCCCAGGTGAACATTACAATAAACCCGAACTCCCAAGCTGCTCTGAGATGCATTTAACATACACGTAAACATTTAAAGCGCATATATTATATCTGCATCGCTTATATTTATTTAATTGAATCGTAGTGTTTGTGAATTCACAGTAGTGTTATGATTTATGATTTTTAGATGGGTTTAATATGTCATGACGCCTTAGAAAATGGTCTAATGCATTTCATAGATGCCCGTCCATAAAATGCGCCACTTCCGGTATTTTGACATGGTTACTTGACACGGGCAATCAAGGATCTTTTATAATCAAGTACGCAAATCAAGGAATCGTGACAGTTCTAGTTTTGATAAATAATTTTGGATCTAAATCTAAAATAAAATTGTCCCTTAATGGAAAAATGTATTTCCATCACTGCAACTGATGAAAATCCTTTTCTTCATTCACAGACAGTTGACTGTGCTTGTAGCCAGTGAGGACTCGAGTTACATGCCAGCTCGTATTGTGGTTCTCGGAGGAGATGATCCCACAAACATCAATACTGAACTCAACACTGTGAGAAAACCCTTCTTATTCATTTTACAGAGGTGATGACTGCACATTGAACTTTAAGATGATGCTTTCTTTTCTTTTTTTGTGTGTGTTGAACAGGTAAATGTGGCACCTTCTGCCAGCCATGTGGTTTTGCTGGAGAATATGACCCGCTTCTGGCCCATCATTCAAATCAGAGTCAAAAGATGTCAACAGGTCAGACCTATTGAATAAAATGTGGCAGAACTTGCCTGAAGTTCTACATAAAGCCTAAGATTTCCATTTCTAGTACAAATTATGTTTCTCCCTGTCCACAGGGCGGGATTGACACACGAGTGCACGGGTTTGAGGTTCTGGGGCCAAAGCCCACGTTCTGGCCCGTGTTTAAGGAGCAGCTGTGCTGCCGCACTTATCTCTTCTATACAACAAAAGCTCACACCTGGTGCCAGGAGATCCTGGAGGACAAGAACCAGCTGCTGCAGCTTTTTAACAAGTGAGAGCTTCTGCTAACGCTATAGAGCAGGATTAACAGGCCGGGAGGTGTTATTGCTGCTGATATTTATGTGTCTCTCTCTGGGCTTTAGGTTAAACAGTGCTCTAAAACACGAGCAGATGTTTGCTGACCGTTTCCTGCCCGATGCCGAGGCCGCAGAGGCTTTAGGCCGGACCTGCTGGGAAGCTCTCATCACCCCCATCGTCCAGAGCATCACTATTTCAGGTAACCAGCACTTGCCTGACTGAAGTCAGGTCCACTTTACAGGTTATTTTGGCCAAATACCTCCAACTTAAAAGAGAAGGGACCATCTGATGAATACATAAACAATTATTAGTGCTTATGTAAGTGCTTTTATCTATTCAATATCTTCGGTTTTATGTGCAGTATGAACTGTTGGTGGTTCATGTGATTTGGATTGAATTTTTGACCTTCTTTATTACAGAGACTTCTACTCTCAGCCCTCTGTCCTGGTTGATGAAAGAGTATTTGGAGAACGCCGATTCCTCCAAGAGATGTAAGAGCTCAGCCTCCATCTTCAACTCTCGTGTGCGGCGTCTCACTCACTTGCTTGTCCATGTTGACACCAGCACAGTTGATACAGAAGAGCTCAAACCTCCCATCAAATCCAGTGAGTGCCTTTAAAACAATTAAAATTACATTACTTCATTCTAGAGACTGGAGCACCACTACTGTGGGTTACTTTTTATTTATGTGTGAGATGTATTTGTTACTTTTATGGTGGTCCTGTCTAAGTCTTTTCTGGTACGCCAGAGAACAGGTGTGCTATTTTTAAACCACCTTTTGTAGATTGTGTTAAATGAAGGCTTCTGTATTTCAAGGTATTTTTCTTGTTTTCAGAAGGTATCAACAGAAGCAGAGATTTGAAGAGTAAGTAATAGTGTAGATGCTAATGTTATTTTATTTTGACTTCATTTTTATGTATTTTTTTTTTTTCAGCAACCCATCCATCTACTCAGCTCAACTCCAGACTAACCATGATAAAATGCCTTTTAATTATTTTTTTATTTTTTTTATTAAATTCCACTGTCTTTATATTTAATTTTTGAATCACTCCGGCTTCCCATTTAAATTGCTGGTAGGGCTGCATGTTTATATTAATAAGTGTGTTAAAAAAACTGCAAATTGTTAATTATTAATGCCCTTTTATCTCCAACATGAAGTGTTGGACATGTTGTCCTACCAGAACAAACAGTTCACACTTGAGCCATTGTTAAAAGAGCTAATCATGTGCTTCAAAATCAAATGCAGTGAAAATGAACTTTGCATTCACACTGAGGCCAATAAGTGAATTTCTATCTGGTTCACTGTAGTTTATTTATTTTTTGTCCCCTAGTTAAGCTGAATATATATATTTTTTGTAATGTTATATAATATAAAATTTTTTATCATTACTACATTTAATATTTTAATATTATTTTGCATTGGAAAATTGATGTAAAAAAAAAAAAAATAGAAAGCCTTGTATGCTTGTTTTATTATTATTATTTTTTTATTATTTGCCAATTTTTCCAAACGTGGTGAAATGCTTTTTTGCACCCTGGTGCCATTGCTTTACATAAAATTTGTGGAATTAAAAGTAAATGCTGAAATTCTTTTGTTCATAATGCATGTTAGAAGTTAACCACAGATTTAAAGGGAACCAAAATTTTGATTAATTGTGCAGCCCTAATTGCTGGCACATTGTTTTTGTTGATGTTTTGTTTGGTAACCATATGTGTGATTGTTTTTAACACCTTGTCAAGGGTCTTTATTTGTGTGCCTTTGTTTTTTCACAGATGGTAAAGAGGGAAAGAATAAGGAAATGACTACAGTAAGCTCATCTTCATCCGCGAGCAAACCGAAAGTGAAGAATACTAGCAGCATTGCAGGCATCGCTTTATGCTGGCAAGGTGTCGTTCAGCGACAGGTTAGACATTTGTTTTAAATTTGGTGAAATGTGTTAAAGGAGAAGTCCACTTCCAGAACAAAGATTTACAGATAATGTACTCACCCCCTTGTCATCCAAGATGTTCATGTCTTTCTTTCCTCAGTCG
>JAHKKF010396602.1:0-10345 GCA_019740295.1 Labeo calbasu | reverse complement strand
GCGATTTTCTAGGCTGATATGACTAGGAACTATACTCTCATTCTGGCATAACAATCAAGGAACTTTCGACCTAGAAAATCGCAACTTTTCATTTTTCGTCCGTCTTTGTACACGATGGAACTACAGAAGAGTCAAGTTTTAAATAGGAAAAATATCGAAACTCTTCTGTCATTTTTGAGCGAGATGCTAACGGTCTTATCAGATTCAATGATCTATGCTAAGCTATGCTAAAAGTGCTACTGCCAGACCCGGAGATCGGCTGAATGGATTTGAAAATGGTCAAACTCAATTGTTTAACTCTAGCGGAGTTGGAAAATGAGCATATGAGCATCAAAAAAAAGTGTAGTGTTCCTTTAAGGTAACATAGATGTCATCGTGGTCACTACCAAAATGTGTGAGTGTTTTGCGTAGCACAGCACCTGTGGCATCAGGAGTTTCAGCAAAAGGTGTGCCAAGACCAGCTCCACCCCCACCAAGCAGTCGACTGTCCGATTCATCAAGAGGGGCACGGGGTGGCAACTCAGGAGGTAGAGGCTCCAGCTGAGGAGAACCACCAACTCCACCATAGCACACTATAGCGAAAACACATCACCATCTGTTGCTACTGATAAATATTTGTATCCTTTTTTTACTGCTAAAATGTTTTGTTGGTATTTTTAGTGCTTGATAATCACAAAATTGCTTCCCTCTCTTTAAGCATTTTGAGTTGTGTGAGCTGATTTTAGCACTGGCAAACATGACGTACGCACACGACCCATTACACACGCTGTCCTGAATGCAGCTGACCACATCGTGGTGACATAATTTCCAAACCCTTACCTTGAGACAGGCGGTCGTTGAATTCTGGCGTACTGCTGAGCTCGGTGAGAGCACTGCCACACACTCCCTCAACATCCTCTTGCTCACTGATGAGAAGAGTCAAAGTGTACATTTCAGATCTGAGTTTTGATTGTCGTACATGCAAGCAAACTACTAATAATGATCTCAATATAACCTTTCAGTACACATTGTGGTTGCTCTTTTAATGATACAAAACAAAACTTACCTCAAACAAATAGCGTTTCTGATGTCACTAAGCCAAGCTCTCATCTGAACCGCATCTCTAGTCTCGATCACATACTGCACCTGACCTTCCAACTGAGAAAAAAACAGAGATCAAATGTGCAGATATGCAACATGTTTGTAACACAGGATGCAAAAGCGACGTATAATCACAATTTTAAATAAAATATAGTAAATTCACCAAAATTTTTATTAAGAAAGTTTCTTCGTTTATTAATTAAAAGTTTTGTTTGTAAAGCAAGAGTTTTGAAATATATGTTAGTACATTTCACTAAAGTGATATTTAACAAAAGCAATTCGCCCACTTTTGTATAGTGAAATGTAACCGTCAACAAAGCTCATCCAACATGTTGTATTTGTGTACGACCATTAATGAGACATCAGATGACAGTGGAAACAACATCTTTTTTACATACGTAAAAGCTTTAAGCAAAGTTAGGGCAAAGTTCTCACATCATCAGTGCATATTTGACTAACTACTAAAGACAAAAATAGAGGTGTGCTGACGTACCTGTAGAAGGAAGGTGTTCTCTTTGTCTGGCACCTCTATAGCTGTAGTGCTCCTCACATCAACAATAGAGCAGCATGGGACAGTCAGCCTGGGCTTGGAGGACTAGAAGTGTTAAAAAACATCAAGTGATGAAATAAATATATAAGAGTTACATAAATATACCTACACTTATTTTCAAAGATTTGTGGTCAGAAATGAATACTTTTTGCAAGATATTATTACATTTACTCATCACGGATACATTGAAATGATCAAAAGTGACAGTAAAGGTATTTATAATATTACAAAATTATCTCAAAGAACTGCTTGTCTTTCTATTCAATAAAGAATCCTGAAAAAAATATCACAGTTTCAATAAAAATACTGCAAATAACAGCACAACTGTTTTCAACTTTGATAAAATGAATAGGTTTCATTAGCATAGGTTTCTTTTCTTTAGAATGATTTTTGAAGGATCATGTGATGCTGAAAAGTGGGGTAATGGCTGCTCTAAAACAAAAATCAGCTTTCCTGTTGGATGAATATATCAGATTTTAAAATATATTCAAATTGAAAAGGTCCCTTTAAAATATAATAGGGTCATTCTGTGTCAAATCATCCAAATTTCAAAAATTTCCCCCGCACAATTTTTTGATTTTGTTAGTATTTTTTCTGAAGAAAAATAAACATGTATGGTGATGAAAAGAAGTATAATCTGTGACACACATGTGGTTTTTGACCACTGAAAATGTGAACAATTTACCAATTTACTCCTTGAGGTTAGGATCTCCATATCTCTGGAACTGAACCAAAGAGGACCTTTAAAATTAAGTTACCAAAAGTAAAGTTAACTAAAGGAAACACACAAATGTGCTTTTTGCCATTTCTGAACTCTCACCGTTGGCATATAATGAAACAAAGTCTGCTAAAGTCAACAGATTTTACTAACAGACCTACCAATCTCTGTGTAAAAATAAAATAACGAGGTTGCCAGCTTTCTCAAGTCATTTTACACCCCTTCAAATTGGCTCCAAACTTCAGGTGAAACTTGTCATTTTGACCCCCCTATACAAAATAGTGCATTACTCACATCCCACAAAAACACATCTGTGACATTTAAAATTTTGGCTTTCAGCACTATATATGTGACCCTGGACCACAAAACCAGTCTTAAGCAGCACTGGTATATTTGTAACAATAGCTAAAAATACACTGTATTTCTCAATATTTTTCACCTTCAGATTCACAATTTTCAAATAGTTTGGGTCAAATATTGTTCTATCCTAACAAACCAAACATCAGTGGAAAGCTTATATATTCAACTTTCAGATTTATAAACAAAAAATGGTTGAGTTGACATGGAATGACCCAAATAATATTTCACCATATTAATGTTTTACTGTATTTTTAATCAAATAAATGCAGCCTTGCTGAGCATAAGAGACTTCTTACAAAAACATTACAACATCACACCAACCTCAAACTGAACAGTGGTGGTACATGTATAAAATGTGTAAGTGTAATCTTAATGAAGTACTGTGTGTAAATACAAATTTCCACACAATTTACATAAGAGCAGAAATCATCTCACTCACCTTCGGTGGGATGTAAAACTCCAAGAAATACTCCAGCCCTCCATCCCCTCCATCCTTATCTCGTTCTTTCAGAACCAGACGGCACTTGTGCCAACGCATACCCCTTCCGCCTGCAGCTCCTCCCATGGCCGCAGGATGTCCTGACGCAGTGCTATCCGTGCCGTGATGCAGCAGTCCAAAGGAAAATCCAGGGAAACCATGAGTGCTTGCAAACTCATCCGAAGACGAGCACACGGTCACACCTCCCTCCCGTACCAGCCTGCCCATCTTCCTTGGGGCACCGATGCTGCTTGGTGGTAGCGCCGAGGGCGACACGGCCGAGGAAGGTGGAGCTCCGGCGGACAGAGTCGGTGGCGGTGAGCGGGATAGTCGCAGTTTCTCCAACCGGTGACTCCATTTCTCCTTCTCCCCATCGCCATTGCTTCTCCGCCAGTCACGGGCCTCGGAGAACGAGAGGGAGGTGGCGCTGCTGGACGATGATGGGGGCAATGAAGAGGACGATGAGTGAGGGAGAGACAGGGGAAGGGAGAGGGAGACAGGGAGAGAAGCGGGAACGCCCTGCGAGCCGGAGTTCCTCTTGCCATCTTGCAGGCCTGTAGTGTAGCTGTAACTCGAAGGAAGCGGGGTGGAATTACCCGAGCAGTTCTGAGGGGAGTCACTGGAGGAGCTGCGCCAGTGCAAGATGCCCCGCACACTCCCTCTGACGCTGCGGCCCACGCTGCGCAAAGAGAACCGCTTTTTTAGTTTATTCTTGGAGTGACCCCCAATGGGTGTCCCATTGCCTTTTGACCCAGAGTTTGCTGGTGTGCCAGAGGGATTGGGGCACATCGGAGTTTGGCTGATATCGGCTCGTTCCGAGGTCGTATCACCTTCGCCCTCATTGTCCCGTCCTACTACGTCCGTGTCCACCTCCTCTCCAGTGGCAGGCCCAACCCAGCTGTCTTCCTCTTCTTCCAGGTCTTTGTATCCAGGTTGGTTATGTTTGACTGCTATTCCCCTCTCCTCCCTCCGCCCGTTATTCCCGCCCATGGAGGAAGAGCATGATGAAGAGGAGGACGGTGGGAGAATCTGAGTATGAGCATACGAGTCCTGAAATGTTCCTGCGCTCTGGAATCGCTCCGTACCGCGGCCTTCCTGGGTCAAGACCGGTTTAGGCGCAGCTCGTGTGTGAGTAGGCGGGCATGGGGTGGAGGCCTCCGGAGGCAGAAGGGACGGAGATGCTGCGTCCTCCTCTAGCGACGTAATGTCAGATTGGGCGACCCAGCTCACTGTTCCTTCCCTACCGATGCCAGTCCCCTCGAGCTCGCTTTCGAAATGTCTCACGAATCTGTCTGTGAAGCGTCGGCAGAAAGCGGCTGCCGAATCAGGGGAGTAATGCGGGTTCTCCTGCAAGAAGGCCCGGAAATGCCGGGCAAAGTCACCAGCGGCTACTCGGGCGTGGAGCTCACAGAACTCGGTCCAGCTAAGGCAGGGAGACGGAGATGGTGTGGGTGTGTCAGATAACGATGACAAGGGCTGACTGGCAGGAGTTGGAGGAGGCAAGGGTGGGGGTCTTGTGGAGAGGGGCAACAGTGATGGAGATGGAGGAGAAGGCGATGGAGACGGGGAGGGTGGAAGGGGAGACGAATTAGCCGCAGCCCGTGGGCTGGGCGGGGTTAAGAGGGAGCCGTTCATGACTGACTAATAAGTGATCAATTTAAGACCAACTGATCATCAAAGACGCCAGGATCGTTGAGATGTATGTGCGCATGGGGGGTGCGCAATCTGCTCATCAGGTTATGGTTTTACAATAGACATGAATTTGGAAAACCCGACCGAAAAACATGGCCTGAAAATGACTGATATTTGTTTTCCCCCATTTAAAGAAAATGATCTGACTCTGTTGACATCTAAAATAGTTCACATTCTACACAAAATGTGTTAATGTTTGTATGTGGAGTAACACTAAAACATGTCATGAGCAGCAGGTTGAGCTGATGGTAGTTCTCATGTGATCTTCGGTTTTAAGGCTCTGAGAGGATCCTGTGGTAGGGATCTGTGACCTAAATGTCAAATAAAGAGAAAAAAATAGATAAATTAATAGTGTGTTTTCATGACATGTCATCAGTCGTCCATACTGGCGGCCCTGAATGTAAACAATGCCACTGAACCGAACAAAACTTGCATATATAAGAATCTTAACAACACTGGTGTTTGTTTTTATCATTTCTGGTCAGGTAGGTGAAATATTAGGCTAATATCTTAATTAATACTGCTTGCACGTACCTTTACCACCTATTAACTTTAGTTTGTCAAAGTATTGCGCCTTTACCTGCTTACTAAGTCCTTCTCTATATGATTTAGCAGCTTCCACACGTGGTTTAGACAGGATAAATTAGCAGAACAATGTATTCAGTAGTACATTAACCGTGCAATCCATGCTGTTGTTTACATCCGAATATCGCCAGTATGACCGCACACCCGGGTTAACTGACCAAATTGTGACGCAAGTGCAAACCCTCTATACTGTTATTTTCTAAAAACGTAAATTAATAAAGAACAACAACGTGTTTATCTGAATAAATTATCTATAATAACTTCACAGTAAATCTCTCCTGACACAGTGTGACTCTTGTCATGTAAACAAATGAAATGTACTCATTTATAGTCTGCAGAAATTTACATTACAGTGCTGTTTATAATCTAATAGGACGTTTACGTCTAGATTCTGTTTTTTAGCACAAGTTTCACATAAGGAAAATTGGCTTTAACAATTCCTAATGAGTATTTCACGAATATTAGCGATCTAAGTACAAGATTGCAGCACTTGCAATAGTGTAAATGGGAAAGTATACGTTTTAAGTGTCATGCATGCAGTTGTTTTGCTTTGAGTTATGAGACTCAATACACCTGATATCTCAAGAACTTGCAGAGCGCTAATTTCTCATTTATATTATAAAGAACCACATACAACCAACAGCTGCAGCTTCTTGAACATTTGAAGCGAAACTAATCGAAACCGAGACATTGATATGAAACTAGTTAGGACGATTTACATAAGCGGAAGATGCTGAAATGATGCTCATAAGCTCCGGTGATAACTCACCATCTTCAGGCCAGTGTGTAACGCGAGGCCGGTGCAGTTAGCTGTAAAGAAAAACACATCAAGTTTAAATGCCTGCCAGTTGTAGTTACAATAAAATTAAATGATATGGGAAACCATACGAGACCTAACAACACGCTTCGTCTAACTAGCTGACTGCAATAAGTTAAATTGTCATAATACGCTCTCACGCTGATAATGTCAACACACCAAGCTAACTCGGGTTAGCCTGTTAACTTTAGCTCATGAAAACGCTGGCTAGTTTGCTAACGATCTCATGCAGTAGAAACAAAATGTCAAATTAACTCACCTTTTTGCACAAAAGACGCAATTTGTTCGCTGGCGTGAGTGAAATCCGAAAAAGTTGAAGTGCAAATGTATATTGAACTAGCCTGGTGCTAACCAGCTAACCCAGCACTGCTAATAAATTATCAAGTTTGAGCTGCTGGTCAGCTAGCTGGCTGTATTGCTAAGCAGGCAGTGTGTCTGCCAGTATTCAAATTAATATTCATTCCTCTCCGTCTAGCTGTACCCCGCTGATGCTAAACTTATTGATGAATCATATGGTATCCATTTATTCATAAGGGCTTTGCAACTGCTCTTGTTGCAGGTATATGAATATTTCTCTGCCTGCTGTCCCAATCAGTCTCTCGCGATATAGTGGGAGAGGGTGTAGGTTGGGGGACAGGGAGTGTTGGAGAAGGGGGATTTTCAATGGGAGAAAAAAAAAAATCTGAGGAAGAGGGATGTGCACTTTTTGGAGGAGCCACATTGGACAGTTGTGTAAAAAAAGTAAAACAAGGATGGATGTTGCTCAGCCTGATGGCTGAGTCATAATATAGAGGCTGTAATACACTAAACTTGAGATTGCTTCTTGATCATTCCAGTAAGAGAAGCTGTGCTCACTGAAAGCGGGCAGGACTGCAAATACAAGAAATACTATATGAAATATGTAGAAAATAATAATGTATGACCTGTAATATTTTAATATTGTACTTTTGTGTATCTGAGTACATGATTTTAAAGATTTGATTTAATTTGACTCCAAAATCTCGTAACTGTAACTGTCCTGCAACAGACATTTTGGGACTTTTTTGTACCCCTATGGTGCTCCCACTCCCTCCTTTACGTTCTGTATATTCAGAGCGTGTGTTTTTGTGTACCCATGGAAAATTTGCAGGGGAACGTCAATAGAATATTCTGTTTATTTTTGTTTACATCAAAGAGGTAAGGAATTTGAGCTTTAAAGGGCAATAAAGCACAAATACACATTCATTAGACTTAAGTACGCCAACTCAGCTTAAAGAGCACTTTCTTATCCTCACAGTAAACATTGCAGTCTCCCAGCAGAGTAGAAGAATAAAGGCAGCTATTTTCCCACAGAATACAATATTCTTTAGGCATAGCTTATGATGATGAGCTTGTCATCAGAGATCTGTGTATTTAATGTGAAGTGCATTCAGTGTTAAATCTAAAGGTAAAAGAATGTTTCTACTATAGCTAAATGACTTGTTTTGGTCATGATTCAAGCCATAGCATCTTTTTTTTATATATATAAGACCATCTGTAACATTTTCTTGAAATATGTACATTTATTATTGTTTCTCACTGAGTAAGCATGTAAATGCATGCTTACTATACTATATTGCATTGGACTTTAATTACATTGGTAATAAAACCTGATTATTACTATTAATTAATTACAAACCACTTTTGATCATTTTGGAAAATGTGTAGCTGGCTGCCTACAATGACTGTTCATACATATGCTGTCTGTAAGCAGTAAATGTGCCTTTCACCCATTATAACCATACTCAGAAAGATCCAGAATGGTCGAAAAAAAAGACAAAAGCATTAATATGCAACAAATGAGCATATTAGAAATCATCTTGGGTAGAAAATTTATCTACTTGAATCTTAAGAGGCTTATTTGCAGTTAAACATCAATAGATTTGTTTTAACTCTGGTATAGTGCCGCATACCTGAGTATATCTTAAAGTACAAACACTACAAAAAAACAAACTGAACTGAAGGGTTGTTGTCTGTAACCAGACATTCTTGATAAATATAATAGAAGATGCCATTAACTAGTTACTTGATGATTATTTATTTTTTGATTAGTAATATGGCTAAGAACCTAATTTCGACAATTTTAAAGTCGATTTTCTCAATTTTTTTTTTTTTTTTTTTTGATTTTCAAATAGTTGTACCTCGGCCAAATATTGACATCAATAGAATTTTTTTTTTTTTTTTTAGCTTTCAGATGACGTATAAATCTCAAGTCACATATTTTCTAATGTATAAAAAATCGCTTGGGGTTTCATGTGAGATTGTTTTTCTCTCAGACAGGTGTATGTGACAAAAGAAACCATTGTCTCTCGTTCCCTTGCATTTAGTGCCCTCTACTGACTACGTCTTAACAAAACAATTTATTTAAGATTTAAGAATAAAATGACAAACTATGTAAACAATTGCTTTTGATCTTAGATTATATTTCTAGTAATCACGTCTGACAAACGTAGAGAATGTGATTTATGACTGTCAGTCATTCCTGGCATCTTTGATCGTATGATCTGGATGATAAGGATATGTAAATTAATTATACCTGAGAATTAATTTTGCTGGAAAATCCAAACAAATACAGCAGGGTAACGGCAATCACAATCATCAAATATTATACAATGTTTTATTTAAGTATAAATGTGAAATATTTTTTAAAAGGCGTTGTACGATTGACTGTCAGAAATAGCCTAAATCTAATATGGGTTTTGGTTACAGATTAAGTCGAATGCGAACGATTATGATATATACATGCAGCCTTATACGAGTGTTTAAACAAGTTTTTCTTTTTATGACTAAAATCTTAGCGAACACTCCAGAAAGTGCATGAAGGTTCCTATAGGCTCCCATAGCAACCATGGGCGGAACTTTCTGTGTTTTCATCCTTTCATTGGTCAATTCAGCATGAGCTTTCGAGAAATGTTTAGAACATGTAAGAATGAGACCGACTTTTGTATATAAACAGCAGCGCGTGTTTGAAGCATCGGTGTTAACGTATAATTACGGCGAGCAAAACGAAAGCGACAACGACTTTTTCTGAGGAAGTAATAATCTCTTGAAAACGCTACGTCACTTCTATTACTACCACAGCATTTTAAGGTAAGCATATTTTTATTATTAGGCTATTCTTGTTTAGTTTCTCTGTATTATTTCGCTTAGCTTACTATTAAGTGCGTATTTTTGTGTTTCAAATATTACATAAATCTTTATCCAACACCAATACTGGTTCTCTAACTTTGTGAACACTATTAACATCAGTTACCACTTTATAAAAATAATTAACGTTTTTTTTTTTTTTTTTTTTTAAATATGTGCAGTTATTTAATTAGTCAGTCTCTGTCTAGATCCTTCCTTAGACCTTCATGTTTCATGTTTTTAATGACTTATTTTTGCTTACTGCTTTTTTGTACAATGTATAAATGTTTTATTTAATAATAAATATTTACCTGGTGTCTGTTTTCTTTATTTTCTTATAGTTAGCTGTTAACTATCTGTGAAAAAGATGTCTGCTGCAAAAGGAGTTGCTGTTGGGATTGACCTGGGCACCACCTACTCCTGTGTAGGTGTGTTTCAGCATGGAAAGGTGGAGATCATCGCCAATGACCAAGGAAACAGGACAACACCAAGTTATGTTGCCTTCACAGACACTGAGAGGCTCATTGGCGATGCAGCTAAAAACCAGGTGGCCATGAACCCGAACAACACTGTGTTTGATGCTAAGAGGCTGATTGGCAGGAAGTTTGATGATCCAGTTGTTCAGTCTGACATGAAGCACTGGTCTTTCCGAGTCATCAGTGATGGAGGAAAGCCTAAGGTACAGGTTGAGTACAAAGGTGAAACCAAATCATTTTACCCTGAGGAAATCTCTTCCATGGTCCTTGTAAAGATGAAGGAGATTGCTGAAGCTTACCTAGGACATAAGGTGACAAATGCTGTTATTACAGTTCCTGCATATTTTAATGACTCCCAAAGACAAGCAACTAAAGATGCTGGAGTAATCGCTGGACTGAATGTCCTCAGAATCATCAACGAGCCCACAGCTGCAGCCATTGCCTA